>JAMKPZ010001485.1:0-42072 GCA_024699675.1 Amphibolis antarctica | reverse complement strand
GCAGGCCTGTGGCCCAGGACTATTTGCAAAAACTTCCTTGCCCTTGTGTAATTAAAGATAGAATGAAAGTTTAAAATATATAAAAATCACAACTACAATCAAAATATCTCCAACAACCAAAATGTTAGAACCTTGATAAAAATTGGTGCAGTTGGAGAAAACGTGAATCCTATACAGAACCATGTGGCTAAGCTCTTAGTTTTAAAAAAATGTACAGTGATCAACCAGTAAAATTCCCATACAATACAAGGCTTCAGGAACTTACTGTCATTACTCCTGTGGCAGCAGTAACTCCAACTTCACCAAACAATGCTGTTGCAGAGTCAGTGAAAATTGCCGTTGCTCCTATATTTGTTACACTGGCATACAGAAGATACCATAAGAAGTATAATCATTAAATAAATCAGTACCACATACTGTGAAGTATCAAATCTTAAAACACAGAAAATCAAGAGAAACATAAGTAGGAAAAAGAGTACGTTGTTCCAATGAGAATGGTTGTCAGAAATCGATTAACATCACCACTTAGGATTCTGAAGACACCATTTTCAGTCTCTTTATCAGCAAGTTCGCGCACCTGATAAGAGGAACGTTTATGCCACTTTACAAGATAATCATTTATCAAAGAAGTTGTGTAAATTACTTTTCAAGATAAAGTTTTACAAACCTATGGATGCCACGTCGATATCATTATTGTGCTACTGCTAAAGAAGAATAAAATTTCAAAGCTAACAAGGGGAATTTGAGTAACATAGCATAGAGATTTCATTTTGTTTCCAAATGACATGGACAAATATATTGCCAGCATGGAATCAAAATGGGCCAAATACAATTACATGGCTTGACTACGCTGGTTCTAAGGCTGCCCAGGCTTTTATGAGAATAAATGCATTCCATGATTGACACGGCAGCATCACATCACCTAAACCACTAGGAGGTACACCTGCCTATAGAGGGAAAGAGACGTGGAGGGGCATGGAAAAGCACAAAAGTAGCTTATTTGATGGAGAGAACCTGCACCAAGTTCATACAATCAATTTGGTGGGTGGCCCAGACATTGGTCGAGGAAGAGCTTCCATCCTATGATTGAAAAGTTGTTGCTTCAGGCTCGATCAAGGATATGGGCACCTCTCTGGTTTGGTTGAACCAAGTGATCCAACAACTTGGAATCCAGCCAAGAACTACATTCACAAGCCAATGAGCTAACAATGGAAGCTAGCTCCAATAGAAAGACAAATAAAGAATGCTGAAGTACGGGTATCAGAGCCTAAAGCCTTGCTTGTTGTGTCTTTTTTTGAATCTTCTTTATCTTTAGGTGCCTGAATTTATTAACCCTTGCTTGCTGTGTTGGTTTGGCCTTATTTTTTTAGGTAACTAAGGGAGAAGGTTGTGAAGGTGGCCTTGCTATCCGCACATCTGATCAGATGAATGGAGGACTGACCAAGGGGTTTGAATGAGCATTGGCAGGTCCTGGAGAGCCCATAAAGGGCTCCCATAAATGCATGCCCTGGGGTGATCATCACCACATTATGACATAGTTCCAAATCAACCATTTAATTTCCTTGAGAGACAGGGAGCTGGAAAGAACAGAGAAGAAAGGGGAAACCCACTCATGTAGACAACCAACAGGGAGCATGACACTACTGGCAAAGACCTTTAGGCAAAAATGCGGCAGAAACTAAGTGATGGAGTAAAAGGTAATCTCAGGAGGTTAGCTTTCCAATGATGAAAAGTTTGGAAATATGCAATGAAAGTTGAATGTTTGATAGCATGTGTAGTTAGATATCTTGTAAATCTGTGGAGAATTGGCCTGGTACCAGAATGGGGGCTGGAGGCTGGAATCTTTGTTGCTGCTAACTAAAGTCCGGAAGATTTTCTTAAATGCTACGAAAAACTGCTCCATAAATCATAACCCTAGATTAGCTATAATAGCTTTGCTGTACTATTCGTTATTTTGATGGGCTTAGACTACTCTGCCTCTTCGCTACTTGTTTTGGCATCCTATTTCTGGTACTTCGTGATAATTGTGAACTTCAAAACTGCTTGTAACTTGACGGCAGTACTCATATTCAAGTAGATATTATCAATATATTATCAGTTGAAGAAAAAATAACTACAAATCGTGTAATTTTACATTCGACCGACTGTTATTCCTCTATTAATCAAGGAGACCAATTAACAGAACAGAAGTGCCAGACGCCATACCTTCCACGGCCAGAGCGTGGTGATCGCCGTCTCAGACATGGAGAAGAAAGCCGAAATCCCGAGCAACGCTACCAGAACAAAGCCCTCCCTCTTGAAAACCGTTAAACCCCGCAACACCTTTGGCCATGCTCCCCTCATCAGATCCTCACCTCTCCTCACCACCATCCTTCCCACCTCCGCAACCCCGCCTTCCACCGCCGCAACGCTCCTATACCCCGCCGCAAACAATCCAACCGCCAGGCAGAGAACCAACGCCTTCACAAGCGCTGGCCTCTCCATCTCCTTCCCCGCCCTCGCATCCTCCTCTCTACTACCTAAGCCCATTCCAGCTCGGACAACGTTGAGAACCCCGTCCCGGTGGTCCACGGAAGCTGCCAGGGCGAGGGTGGGTGGCAGAAGGCGGGAGTTCGTGTAAAGCCCAGAAGGAAGGGGGAGCGCTCGCAGTGGGGATCGGAGGAACGGACGGGGGTGGCGAGCAGCAGTGGTGGAGGTGTAGGCGAGCGCGGCGGCGAAATCCATTGGTGACGGCGGTAGACCTGACGTTAGATGTGTTTGGGCGATAAGGAGCGCGGAGATGCAGAGAATCGTTCACCATTCGCGCGGGATGGGAGTCAGCCGTTGTTAATAAGAATTTATTTTTTAAATAAAATTAAATTACACAGAAATAAATTTAATATAAAAATATTTATATATATTTTAAAATTAAATAAAATAAGAAATTCTAGTAACGAGGTAAAAATAGATGAATAAATTTAAATTAGTTAAATTTTAGATGATTCATATCTTATAAGTCTAAACTTTATTTTTATCCTAAATTATAAAAATAAATAGTATCAGAAAAAATAAATTTAATTTAATTTTTTCGATATAAATAAGTAATGGAAAATGAATTAAAAATTCGATTCTTATAAATTTCAAAAGTATAAAACCCTTAGTCCTGTCTTGTTTTTGTTTTCAAATAAGGTTCTTTTTGTCTTAATATTTTTAAATTTTTAAAATTACTTTTAACATTATTATTATTATTATATTAATTTTAATATATAAATTTTTATCTTATAAATTATTATATAATTATTATACAATTTCATTTTAATTCACAAAATGTATTTGATTACAACTCCACTCTCGTAGTCATCGTAACGTGAGAATTTTTTAATATAATTTTTTCATCGTGACTTTAAATTATATTAATATCAAAAAAATATAATTTAACAATTATATACATTTTATTTAAATATTAAAATAAATACAAATATTAAAAATATATTTGTCTATCTCTAAAGTTTGTAAAATACAATATACACTTAACTATGAAATTATTTTCATGTCAATACGTTACGAAAATAATTTTATAATTTTTTATAATTTTATATTTATATTAGTATATTTTATTTAATTACATATATATTATATATAGTTTACTGATTTATGATTCTTAACCAATGATATATAATTGTGGATTCAAATCTCACATTTAACAATTTTCTAATATTTAAAAATTATATTAATTTTTAATAAAATAAAAAATAATTAAAAATTAAAACACGATGTTAACCCAACTTAACATAACACGAATCCAAATAGATTTAGGTGCATTTAGTAACAGGTTTTTTTAGTTTCAAAAATTATATAAATTAAAGTTAAAATTAGTTTCGTAAATAAAATTAAAATTATTTAATAATTTAAATAATAAAAATTTATATAATAATAATAACATGATTTTAAAAAAAAGTTAAAACCAAACTAAATCTTATTCTATACAAAAGACTTGTGCATAAAAATAATGTACGTCTGTACGTATGGCTATTTTAATTGACAACTTTCATAAACTTCGGTCATAAGTTTTTTAAATTTTAAAAGTAAAAAAATAGTTTTGAAATTTTATTTATTAAATAAAAAAGTATTAATTTTTAGGTTATGTGGGATCATTTTGATAACGTTTAGGATCACAAAAAGATGATAAATTGTATATTTAAAATAATTAAACTTAAGCAGATAAATAAGAATACAAGTGCACATAATTTTTAAGAAAATCTCAATTTTATTTAATAAGATTTATTATAACATTTAAGCACAACTCCCTTTTGTAGGTTCAAATAAAACTTTTGGATTCGCTGAAGAAGAATAAGAGGAAACGATTTTGTTTTACAAATAAAACAAGTTTTTCACACTACTAAAATACGATTTCCCTCTTTACAAATTTAATTATTTAGCACAACTCTTACCTGATTAACAATATTGAATCTTCGCCTTTGATCTTTAACCTCGAATTAACTTCAATTTGAAGTTTTAAAACTTTAAACGCCTTCTTCAAGTTGAACCTGATTTGGTACTGTCTCTAAAACACACTTCTTTTTTCAACTTCGTGAATGTACTGTTATTATGTAGCTTTGTCAAGTTTTCAAGTGTATTTATAGAGTGAAATACACTTTCTTCGTATCTTTTGTTATCTCCACAAAAACTCTTGAACGTGTATTTGAAATATTCAATAACTTTTGATTCATCTGACATTCATATAGAACATATGCTTTATTTCTACATTTCTCTTTTAGTTTTTTAGATTATTCTGAAATATCAACGACTTATTCATTTTTTTAAAAAAATCTTCAAAGCTTAAGATCATTAAAAATTCAATTATATCTCATTAAAGAATGATTTAAAAATAAAATATTAAAATATTGATATAGATGTGGAATCCAAATAGATTGACTGAGGATCGGAGTAGCGAACGTGTCATTCGGTTGTGAAAGACTCATGGCGATGGCGTCGTGTGCTGGACGTGCGCGGCAGCAGAAGACTCGGATGCGCGGGACTGCGGAAGACTCGCGGCATGCCAAGACGTGTGTACGTACGAAAGTTTCGCTAGACGTACGCAAGTTGCCGTGTCATGGGCCGTGCGTTGTGGCATGTGCGTGTGGTTCTTCCATCAAGAGTCTTCCATCTTGGGTATGGAAGTGTAAGAGACAAAAAGGGAGAGAAGAAAGAAGATCGGAGAAGTTTGTACATTCTCATCTTCAAATATGTTTTTTTTTCTTCCTTATTTCTATTCTTATTTCTATTTTATTGGGAGTGTGCTACGTCATCCTTGACATTGTCAATCTGATGATTGGGTGGCGTTATGGATCAAATATTCAACCGTAAATTTTATTTATTTAGTTTTAGGTTTTTAACATTAATTTTTCAAAGATATCTGTACTTTTAATCTTAAGATGTCGAAATTTTTTTCATGGTTTTTAAAATTGAACCTTACACATTTAACTTAAAACTTATGTGTCTTTACTAAAACGCTAAAACATATGTCATCTATTTTCTAATATTTTTGGTTTTTTAGTATTAAAACACCTATCACTGTTCACTTCATGTGTAATTTAAAACTCACGCGTCTGACTTAAGAAATCATGTGTTAATATTAAAATGCTGATACACTGTTCGTAGTTTCTCAATAGTTTCGGTATTTTAACATTAAAATGTTGATTCTTTCATTACGTGTGAATTTAAAATTTCATGTAACATTCTATCATTGATTTACGAACTATATTTATATCTAACATTTATTTAAATTATTATAACCTTTCGAATATGTTTTAAAAATTAAATATACGTAATTCACTAACTTAAAATACTTAACTTAATCAAAAATTCAAGTGTTAAATAATTTTGTATTAAGTAACATAATATTTCTAGATAATTCTAGTCATGTCTAAAAATATTATAAATAGATAATTTACAAATATAATTACGACTTTAAATTACCATCAAATATTATTAATATATTAATTAACTATTTATCGTCAAAATATAATACTCTACCGATTATTTAACAAGATAATAAGTATTTGTATTTATTTATATTTGTAATATTTATACTCTACCGAATCATTTGTCTTTCATCCAAAAATAATAATTTTAAAATAAAAAAAGAAAAATTTTAAAAATAAAATAAAAAATATACATATTATCGTAAAATTAAAAGTATTTTTAAAAATTAAAAGTAAAATCTATACACGGAACATAAATTATCTTTGTTGTCGTATTATTCTAATATATTACAAGGCAGCACATTTGACTCGTTTTATATTTCTAATTCTAAACAAATGAGTGGGAAGAGTTTAAAAATGTCTTTTAACAAATAATATCCTAAGCAGATGCTAAATTACAGTTGTTAGTGATAATGATATCTAGAGAAAATATAAAATTTTTAAATATAAGCGATAATTAGATTTTAACCGTAAAGAAAACTAAAATTAAGAATCATTCATGTCCAATCTTACAATCAAAACAGAAAAAATAAACTTAAATTTTTTTTTAAAAAAATTATTTTTAAAAAATCACTGTAAAAAAAAAAAAAAAACCTTAGTCAACCGGTCAACCGGTTCTTCCGGTATACCGGTCACATCAACCTCGACCTTTCGTGTCTACCCCCAACAAGAAGTGGTGCGCGTGTAGGGAGTGTCGTCGTTTTCATGGGTTGAAGTCCACGTTCCGTCTCTGCTCCTTTCCCCTTCGTCCCTCCCAATCGCCTCTCCTTCCTACCTCCTTCCTCGCCACGCGACTGAAAAGCTGCCAAGCACACAAGTCCATCAGTCTCTTCTCTTTCGAGGATAGGAAGCAGGGGGCTGCTCCCTCGGTGGCCGAGAAAAGAGCTTCGCCCGGCGGTTGCTGTGATATTTGGGGATTTTTCTTCTTGCCGTTGCCGGTGTGTTTTCTTCTCTTCTAGGTCGTTATCGTCTTTCCTTCTAATTTGAGGTTGTTGTTGTTGTTGAATGTTGCTATTGTTGTATGCGATGATTTGCTTACTCTCTCTTTGTGGGGTGTTCCATGCTTTCGACGGAGAAACAGGGGATTAGGGTTTCGGGTTTGGCTATCGAATGGCTATCGATGGTTTGGGTTTGGCTGTGGCTTGATGATGTTCGTGTGCGAAAGGAGTCCCCTTCCTCGGTATTGACTTGTGGTCTGGTTGGATCTTTCGGTGTTCGTTATCCGAAGACGTATTTTTGCGAAAAGTGGTTTTGTTTCGAACTACCCTGGGAAGAGGATTTAAAGAGATACTGGAGTTTGGATCTGCATATTGACAGCAGAGGAAAGCTTTTTCTGTTTAATTTGCAGAGTTGGGTTTGATGGGCACTTCTTCGGGTGCGAACTTCCATCAGCAGCAACCTCCCAAAATGTTACCTCCTCTCCAGCAGCAGCAGCAACGGCCAACTAGTTTGCAGGCGGCACTGTCACTTGCTTCGCCCGATGTTCATGGCATGCCTTCTGGTGTTCGTGAGCCTGGCGCTAATTCTGACCAGGGTAATGATTCCCAGACCGAGAGTGCAAGTTCACGTGAGACATGGCCTGTCGAGACTAACGGTCCTAAGGCCAATGCTGCAAAGGTGGAGAAGGAAGGAGATGATCGGTATGCTGAGCCGCAGGTTGTTCGAAGGATCTCCACGGCTGATAAGTTATTGCTGCGTGATGTGGCTATGGAAAGAGTTGATGTCATTGCTGATAGAATGGCAACCATGCCTGACGAGCTCTTGGAAGAGCTCAAGAGTGACCTCCGGGTGATACTAGAAGGAACGGGAGGTTCTCAGCATAGAGAGGAATTCTTGCATTTGCAGAAGCCTGTGCAGGGAAGATCTGACCTGAACATGAAATCACTCATAAGGGCGCACAGGGTGCAGTTGGAGATTCTAGTTGCAATAAATACAGGCATTCAGGCATTTCTGCACCCTAATATCAGCCTTCCTCAGATTAGGCTCATAGAGGTCTTTGCTTACAAGAGGTGCAGAAACATAGCCTGTCAAAGCCCTCTCCCTGCTGATGATTGCACATGTGAAATCTGCTCTACCAGACATGGTTTTTGCAATCTTTGCATGTGTATATCGTGCAATAAGTTTGATTTTGAGGTGAATACATGCCGTTGGATGGGTTGTGATTTGTGTTCTCACTGGACTCACACAGATTGTGCCATCCGAGTTGGGAAAATCGGAATGGGACCTTCTTCCAAAAGTGGTGTGGCAGCTTCCGAGATGCTTTTTAAATGCCAAGCGTGTAATAGGACTTCTGAATTATTAGGGTGGGTTAAAGATGTTTTCCACCACTGTTCCCATGGATGGGATAAAGAAGCTCTGTCGAGGGAATTAGACATTGTCAGTAGAATTTTCCATGGTAGTGAAGATGCCAGGGAAAGGAAGCTGTACTGGAAATGTGATGAAATCCTGGAGAAGATGAAGAACGGTTTCTCAGAATCTACTGCTTGCCGAATGATGATGGCTTTCTTTCAAGGTATCATGCATTTTATGTTTTCATTTACAATGTTCCAAGAAGATTAGAGTGCTTTTTGAGAGAATATTGAATTACATTTCTACATTCATTTGTGGTTTTTTTATTTCGTTACAAAGAGAGATTACAATTTTTTGATCATTTTTGTTTAATTTTTTGTTTTCCTTATAGAGTGAAACTAGGATGCTTTCATGCTACAGGCTGTTATGCATTTTTAATTTTCTTTCTCCCATTTTACTTGCCTTCTACTAGTTGCTATTGTTGCCGTTTAATTTTATATATTTTCCAAAAAATTTCCATGTGCCTTTGCTATTGTATTTTGACACATGTTACCCCATGTTTGACAGAGAAATTCTAAAGAATTTATATATTTCATGTACGAATGTGGTGTTCATTTTTTGTGGTGTTGTCATCTTTGTGTGTATTCTCACATAACTTACCATTATTTTAACAATGCTAGGTATATAACAAATCGAAAGTTTGCTTCATAGCATCTCTTCTAAATTTGATTTGAAAATGAAAAGAGAAGTTCTTACATCTTTCACCTATCAGGTAAACAGTTGTTTACCAATCACTTTATTAGAGAGGAAAAATAGTTGTTCACTACTTGTTAGTGGTGATACATATATATTGGTCATTATGACAACCTTAATGACTGTGTGTATAAGGAGATACATTTACCTAACAAAAACTCTCTCTCAAGCCAGCGCATGTATATCAAAGATGCTAAGCTTCTTACAAAACAACTTAAACAAGTTAATTCCAAGCCCTTTGGTGAATATATCTACGAGTTGGCTTTGAAGTAGGTGTGAATGGTATACTCCTATATAATGACAATCAACTTTGGTGTGTTGAGTTCATTCCCAGCGGATTAGGTTGTTGGCAATAAAAATATCATTTTGGTAATTACAGTTCATAATGTTTCAAATCCTAGTTCTATCGATAAGGATTTTAGCTACACCATTTCACCTATAGTCCAAACCAATGGATTTACACTCTCCTCAACATTAAATCAAGAGACTATACTTTGTCTCTTCCTCCTTCAGGTGATAGGATTACCTCCTACATAATATAGACTTCGACCTTGAGTTTGTGAATGCCAATGCATTCAGATGTCTATGCTTCTTGTATAGTTGGTCCTTCATTGGAGTGCCTTTCATATATGATTGCACACACATAACACCACTCCAATAAACCATCTTGAGTTCATACATAAACTAGCTAAAGATGCCAATAATAAGCAATTTCTAGACGTGTGAAAGTCAACTAGAACAATCTCTCAATCATTCTCTTGTACTTGTCTACATTCTTAAGTGGCTTTGAAGAGTCATCTCAAAAGTATGCATCAGGATAAATGGATAGGTGTAGATTTCCAATTGCACCCTTGCAAACCTATCTCAGAAAATAAATCAAGTGCATACTTCCTTTGCAATAAAACTAAATTAAGTACACACTTCCTTTATGATAAAACCATGTTTCCTTTGATAAAGTAAACTCAATTCCTAGAAAGTATGACAACTTCTCTTAGATCTTTGGTGACAAAATGACTACTTAGGTAGTTCTTTGGCTCTAAAATACTTATATCACTCGTTGTAAGTACAACATCATTCACATGGACTACTAGTATGACTTTGCCACCACTGGTTGATTTTCTGACTCAGGTAGTTATTTATGTTACTGCATGTAATTGTTATCTTGTTATTTTTTATATGTATAAGGCTATTCAAGTTTACTCGAGTTGAAAACGCACACACACACATTTTGCAAGCATGATTGTTCTGCTTACAATGTTCACACATTTGAGTTTCATGACTATCCCTTCAAGAGTGGCCTTGAGCTTGTCCATGTCCACATTCATAGAATAATTGATGGTCATAGTTTAGGAGTCAGAGATTCAGAGGAGGTAGTGCATTACATCCCTATAGATATCCTAAGCACCCACATGTAAGCCAAGGATGAAATAGGAAACAATCTTAGGACCAAGACTCTGACTGCAAATCTGGAAAGCAATCTCTGGTAAAAGTGCAGAGGGACTCTTGTAGCTGTGTCATATTAGGAAGAAGTGGTCGATGTAAAGTTCATTGGACCAAGCATGAAGTGTAGCATGCAACTCCTTGTCAACTCATTCCCCTTGTTGGATGGGGAAGTACTCGTAGATCTCGAACACATAAGAATGTTCTTATCACTGTATGCTTCCTTCAGGGAAGGTACAGGATGATCTCCTCACAGAGATCCTGAGCATCGAAATGTAGGCTGAGCATAAAATGGGAGAATCTCTGCACTGAGAATCTGATTGTGAACCTGGAAAACAATTTCTGGTCATAGTGCAGAGAGAAACCAGGCTTCAAGCTGACACAACCTCTCTGTACTTTCATAGCTGTGTCACATTGGGAACAAATGGTTAATGAAAAGTTCATTGGCCCAAGCACAGAGTGTAGCATGCAACCCCTAAACAACTCATTCCCATTGCAGAATTGCTTGTAGAGCTCAAACACAGGATTGTTCTTATCCTAACAATGTGGCTGTTCTGCTTTCGAGCTTTCCTCTTAACAGCTTAATTTACAGGCCTCATAGTAGGTTGATAAGATCATATGGAGAATTTTATTGTGGATTGGCATGGAAACGTCTGTAGTTTCTGGTAGCTTTGGACTGTAATAAAGTAGAAATAGAGGCTTATGTGATAGAACAACTATAATAGCATGGCAATTGTCTGAATCCGATCAAAACATCATTTTACCTTTGGTTTGGGTATGAAGTGGCTTGATTTATGTGATACACTGCTACCGCCTTTTGGTCCAACAAATAACATGACGTGTTGTTAGCAAATTCGGATATCCATAAGTTTCAGTAGGGTAGGCTAAGATATTGTTTACACGTTTGTAATATTTTAGTTTTTTTAAATTCTTCTTCATTTTTTTTGCAATTTCAGATATTAAACTCCTAATAAAAACCATGTAATTGTGGAGGATCACAGTTAACAAGTGGTCAAAGAAATGAAATCGAGCTTATTCATTTAACTGAAATGTTTTTTCAATTTTATGATCATCATACTTAGCTAAAAATATAAAATTAGCTGTTTTGCCTCATGAAAGATATTTTGCAACCGGCATCTGTAACATACACAGACACTACTGCTTGTGAACAGCTACATTTTGAAATCATTTGATTGCAAGTGCCTTTTCCTGTCCATACAGAGCTTGAGATTGACTCCACTAAAAATTCAGAGGGGGAAGAAACTGGACGACTGATAGCTCCACACGAAGCCTGCAATCGAATAGCGGAGGTGGTCCATGAAACTCTGAGGAAGATGGAGGTGGTGGCAGAGGAGAAGTTGCGGATGTGCAAGAGAGGTCGTCTAGCACTTGAAGCCTGCGAACGCGAGCTTGAGGATAAGGCTAGAGAAGTCGCTGAACTTAAAATGGAGAGGCAAAGGAAGAAACAGCAAGTGGAGGAGCTAGAGTGCATTGTTCGGCTTAAGCAGGCCGAGGCCGAGATGTTTCAATTCAAGGCCAACGAGGCAAGGCGAGAAGCCGAGAGGCTCCAGAGCATTGCCCTTGCCAAGACAGAGAAGTCTGAGCAAGACTATGCAAGCAGGTACTTAAAGGCTCGACTGGAAGAGGCAGAGATGGAGAAGCAATACCTGTTTGAGAAGATAAAACTCCAGGAAAGCCAAAGGTTTCTCCAGGGAAGCACCAGTGGTGCAACGGATTCTTCTTCACAGACGATAATGCTGTCGAAGATCCAGGACTTGCTCAAGAATGTTTACGCCCCCCCGTCTTCTAAGTCAGAAGGGCAACAGCAAAATGACCACCATTCGGCTCAAAAATAGGAAGCATCCGTTGTGGCTTCACTGGTGTTGCTGGTGGATCGCTTTACAATTCATCTGTACCGAGTCATCCTCTGGCAAATTGCAACCAATGATCATCTCATCTTCATCAAGTTTCGGTAGGTTAAGGACCAATAATACTATCTTTACTTCAGTTTCAATTTAACCAAGCGTGATCCGTTTCTGTCATTATGCCCCTTGTTTTTGCCTTCTTTCTTTCTTTGAAGTGATTGCAAATTTTTAAGATTTATTACTGGCAGGATGGGAAGTAAGCTACCCGCTCTCCATTTAAACTCAACCATTCTTACGACCGGATCCATTAAACCTATTTTTTAGAAAATTAAGGTAGATTAATAGATGGATAAAGTTCTACCTTTGAAATCGTCACTGAAAAAGACCACCATATGCTATGAAAGATAAGATGAACAAAAGTCAAGGAAAAAAATACAGGACAAACAAGTCTTCTTTGTAATCTCACTTGTGTGTGTTGAGCCTGTTATTACATGACATATAAATAAGCAAATGCTAAAAGTTATACTTTTCAAAGATGATGGGAACACTGGAGATATGAAAGTTTTACTTAGGTTATGTTTGAGAAGATTTTTCGAATTTCAATTTTAATTCTGTATAAAGTTTTACGTATTATTATTATTATATAAATTTTATTATATTAATTATTACGTAACTTTAATTTTATTTGTTTTATTACCTTCCACTTATTCTATTAACTATAGCGAAGAATGGGGCGTTCCTCCTTATTGATTGATTCTTATCAAGTAAAAGATCAACAATGCTGGTTGACTAATTCTGTTTTAGACTTGGTCATCGATTTATTCCAACTACTTGATAAATTTTTGCCCACCATTGTTGACAAAATGGAAGTAAGTTTGCATCTCCACGACACAAGTTGCTCGTTTTTAACCAACTCAAATAATTTAATTGGATAGAAAGAATATATAAAAAGCAGAAAAATTCAGGAAAATATATAAAAAGCAATTTTAATTGGATGTTAAGAAAAAAAACTGAACATACATATTTTTATTCTGCTTATTTTGGAATATTTTTTATTTAACTTTGGTTTAGTTAAATCATTCCTTTATAGAAAAAATCAGAAAATTCTTACAAAAGTTTAATTTAAATGAAACTTGGGTGTATTTATAAGTAATTTTTTTTAACTTTCAGGAGTTAAAAAAAGTTGAAATTGAAGTTAATTTCGTGAAGTTAAAATTATATAATAATTTAAATAAAAAAAATTTATATATTAAAATTTATATATTAAAATTTATATAATAATAATAAAAGTAATTTTAAAAATTTTAAAAAAATTAACTATGACCAGATACTTCAAATTTAACTATTCCTCTCAATTGATTATGCTTCAAAAGATACGCTCGACGTTGTTGAAGATTGCCCCTAATTTCTTTGTTTTCTTATTGACCTTATCTACTCTTTCCTACCTGGATGACTTGCTTTTTTTTCTTTTTCTTTTTGTACAACTTTTCTATGATTTAATTATTATTTGCTATTTTTTTTAAAAATAATATACATATTTTTATTTTTCAAAAAATATAAAAGAAAAAAAAATTTCCAATTGGCCATGACCACGTCAAAGCCCGCGGCAACATGCCGAGTATATCCCAACCACTCCTCCCGGTCCCACAACCAATCCGACGGCCACGAATCGGCGACCGTTTCCAGCCACCTCCCGTCGCGGGATGGTATAAAACGGGGGGAGGGAGAGCGACGCCCATCCGAGATCCGACGGAATCACGGAAACGCGCGTTCTTCGGTGGTTTCGGAGCATCGTCGGTGACCGGAGGGCGGAACCAAGAAAGGGGAAGAATGGTGAGTGATTCCGAAATCGAATCCCTAGTTTTTCTCGGGCTTCGTGGATTTTCGTTTGGTTGGAAAAATTTGATCTGCTCTGGTCACATAGATCTAGATCTTGTTCCCTGTGGGTATAGATCCTACCTTGGCCGTGTGTTGATGATGATGATAGGGTATGTTGGCGTTTTTCGATGTTTGGATTGTTGTAGATCTCTTTCGTTACACATGATTCGTGTACTTTCTTTTGGCGTATTCGGCATTGGTGATGCTTGTGATGATTACGTGGGCTCTCCGCCATCGAATTATTTTTATGGTGTTAAGAAAGAGAGATGGCAATGCACGATTGAAGCCTGCCTGATCATGATGACTATTTGATTTTGCGTGTCTGGATGGTGAATTTTCTGTCGTGCCATTTGAAATCTCCTTAAATGATTTTCTTCTCCTTGTTGGGTTGGTTGCCCTAATTCGTAATCTATTCATATATTGCTTGTTTGTTTGTTTCATCTGTGTCATGTATTACGATCCAATAAAGTTAAGTTAGAATCTCTGAAGAAATGATACAAGCATAGGCGGTGGAGAATTCTTTTTCTTTTCCTATTATTATGCACTTACGATGATGGACCAATTGGAGAACTCGTTTACCTTGGTTAATTATGATCGTAGGGTTTTCAATCCTTCAGTGTTAGATTATGCAACCTAATATACTATCCTATTATCCTTGAATTTCTCCATATTATTCATTGCACTTGATGTTGTTGACTTGTATTTGTATTGATGATATTAACATGCATCTGGCGTTAATTACTGTGATGGAAATATTCAAATTTACCTTTGTTTTTTCACACATAGTTTTGATTTTCTAATTTCCTTTTATGATTTTCGAGGTGGTTATCATTGATATTTTCCAAATATTCTGTGTGCTGGACAGACGACCTCAAGGCGCCTTGCTGACAGGAAAGTAGCAAAGTTTGAGAAGAATGTCACCAAGAGAGGTTTTGTTCCCGAATCAACTACAAAGAAAGGAACTGACTACCCTGTTGGGCCAATTATGCTTGGCTTTTTCGTATTCGTTGTCATTGGATCATGTATGCTTTCTATATTATTACCTAGGATTTGATATTGTCCTTTTTCTTTATTTGAAGTCTATACTAAAAGCTTTTTCTCCTTGACTTGATAGTTTAGCCAAAAGATTACAGATTCTCTAAGGAAATGTCGCCCTTACACACACACCATTATCTCTGATTGCTGATTGTTATTTTCATTAATTTGATTTTTTAATCGGTACTGGTAAATATATCAAGTTTTTGTAGATCTAATTTAGTTGCACTTAATACTTTTGTCTATGATTTATCAGGGACATATTTTTGTCTTATGATGATGTATAAGTATTTCCTTGTAACTGCACTTGTAACTACAAAAAAGACAAGTATTTCTTTGTAAGGGATATCATGAGTACCATAGAATTTGCTGTGATGTTATTGTGTAAAGTTGTTTTGATTGAGCCTGGAGTTAAATTTTTATGACCGTCTAATATATTCCAAGAATAGATTTTTTAAGAAAGAAAAATATATTAAAATGCTGTCATCTATCTATGTTGTCCAAGATTAAGTAGTCAAAGGACCTTCTCCTCTGAATAAGGTGCTTGCCATTCTTCTTTTCTCCATACGGCCATATGGGTTCTTCCATGTACTCCTCATTTTAGGATTAGAATGGTCAGGTTTATCCAGGTGAAATGTGTTGATGATATGTGACGTCTTAACGCAGACATGGGTAGGGATCCCACTTTATTATTTCTGGAACATGTCTCTTTGGTTTCAATAGTTGATGTATTTGTAGAGCTAATTCATTTTTTAGATGTCATGTACTAGCAATTTGCACGACCTTGTATTATAGGCCCGTTTGTTTGAATAAGGAATACTTTTTAATATCTGTTCAGAATAGTGCCATCAAGTACATGCAGTTGGCCTGACACACGAATTCTCCGTTTTCTCTTTTGTTGCTGGCAGCTCTGTTTCAGATAATCAGGACGGCCGCCAGCGGTGGGATGGCCTAGAGCTGGAAATGTCATCTTACGGAAGAAATTAAAATGTTAAGAGAGCATTAACCCAGTAGTGAGCTTGATGTGTATCATTGAATAGATTGGATTGATGAATAATAAACGGCTGTCTTTCAGCCACTCCTCTATTTTTGGCTTTTTGCATGACATGTCCGTGCGACTTGTGTGATCTGCAATTCGTATTTTTGATAGGATGTAATATTCAATTACCTTTGCTTTTCTATTGTTAACGATTATTATGGATAATGACGTTGATTGGTCATTATTCAAAAAGAGACCACAAAGGTCTTAAATATAGAACACAGTATTTTTGCATTTTGTAATTGGGTGTTATTCTGTTCCCTTTTCCCAACAAAATCATACGCGGGTACGATTGTAATGCAATACTAAAGATAAAATATTCTTATTAGAATATTATTACAATATTAATATAGAATAACATAGCATTTTTTCAATAATTTATTAACTGGGATGGGATTATTAACCTCTGAATTTACGACCTCATTTAACTTTTTTAGCTCTATAGAAGTTAGTCTAAATAAAACTTTAAAAAGGTTTAAAATTTATAATAATAATAATAATAATAATAATAATACTCTATTTTAAATTTAGACCTCTAATTTTAGTTTCATACAAATTTTAAACATTATTATTACTTTTCAAATTTTATATAAATTTTATTAATTTAATTAATATACAATTTTAACTTCTTTTACAATAATAATTTCAAATTCAATTCTATACCATTTCCAAAATTTACTGAAATTCTCCGTTAACATCAAGCATGTAAGTTCGGGTATACCAGATTCACGGTATAGCATGCTATTATAAGATGATCACAAGAATTGTTGTTGGAGTGGTAAAACAACGGTGATTGATAGGCAATATTAGGTTTTATTTGATTAAGAGTTTTTTTACTATATACTAAAAGTAATATTTATCAAATAATTTTAATATTTTTTAATAAAAATTATATAAAAATATTTATATCATAAAATATGTAATTTTAAAAAAATATAAATATCTTCTTACCTAATTCTACCTCTACGATAAATACATTTTTAATTAACATTTTAGAGACAATCAAAATTTACACCCTTCTATTCAACAACAAATACGTTGATGTATGCAAAATGAGTGCATACAAACACAAATACAGGCATTTCTTTGACCTTTTTATAGCAGGAGATAGGTTAGGCTACTAGGGTATATCATCATGTAGATCGAGACCTCTGATTTCGTTAAATCGTAAAGATGTTTGAAATAAATTTTTTAGTTAAAATTATTATAAAAGATCTACTGATTTACATAGCCTTTGATATATCGTTTTTTCAAAAAAGGCTTATATTCGATGGAAGATGTGCCTCTCACTTCTATCATTTTAGAGAAAAATCTATCTATTAAAAAAAAATTATTAATTTTTTTATTATAATAATATTTTTATAATATACATGTATTTAATTTTACCATTTTTTTTTAAAAAAATTTCGTTATTTTAAATTAACAGATATTCTTAAATTTTATTAATTTTTTATTTAAATTAATTTTTTAAACTTTTGAGAAAAATTTCTATTGATATATTTGAAAATTTTCGTTATTTTGAATAAACAAATATTTTCGTACAGACGGAGTAAAAGCCAAAAAGACCCTTAAGATGAGGTAAGTGGCAGGGGCTGTTTGGTCAATACAGATATTAACAAGGGCTCATCTCTCACGAATCGCAAGGCGGTGGAACTATTTATACCATCTCGACGCTGTGTGAGAGGGAGGTTACGCGGCGGCCGACCGTCTTGTTCCGCCCTAGCTCCTCTCCCTTCAAATCAAACCCTTACTTCGGGCTCGGACATCGGCAAATTGATCGGTGAAGGTTCGTTCTGCGCCTTTCTTCTGCTGGAATCCATGTTCTTCTGCGTCCAATGGATCCTGCCCTGACTGTACCCGCTTCATCAGTCCAGAAAGAGGACGAGTGGGGTAAGCGTCCTTTTTGTCTCTCGACGTTGGTTATGATGATTGTTTGCTGTTATAGGACTGCCGTCGGTTCTCGTTCTCCGGTTCCGTTCCTGGTTTTCGATGTCGCAACCAAAAAAAAAGGCGACTGTTTGGGTTTTGTTTCTTTCATGGGGTTTCGGCGTTCGCGACGTCTGAGGTTATTGAATTGATTTTTGGTTTTTTCACGTGTATCATCGGATTTCGGTGTTCCTCCAAAAAAAAAAGGTCGGCATGGAATGATAAATGACGGTCACATCACCTGAATAAGGTTGCAAGTTTTTATGGTGAATGAAAGATCGAAGAAGATAATAGAACTCGATTTATTCAAAACACAACAGTCGAACGGTACCTGAAATTTAAGGGTCAGGTGGACCTCCAACAGAGCTCGCAAGCTTGATTACAAAGCCACCTCCCTACTTTCGAACAACATAAACCCTTTTTATCCTTGATCAAGGACCTGTTTGTATTATTTCTTACAGGAAAGTACTGGTTAGGATTTCTATTTTGTGACCTTGCCATTATTTCTTCGTAGTTGTTCTAAGAGATGGAATATTGAGAAAGAGAGGGAGAGAGAGAACAAGAAAAGGTTGGACTTTTGATGATAATAAAATAAATGTGTGTTACTGACATTTGTGTTGATGTTATTAAAACTAGATCTGATCTTGTTTGTTATAAATTTGATTTAATTTTTTTTTTCTTAATTAAAATGTTTGATTTATTTCCTAGTTGTTAGGGACACTTGGTCGTGTTCGTTGTAGGAATTTAACCATTATATCTCAAATCCTGGAAGTGTATTGCTTTCTCTTGATAATTTTGGTTGTCTCCTGATGAAAATTTTGGTTATCACTTTTGACATGACAAAAAGGGCTTGATAGATATAATATCTTTTCAAATCGTACTTCGCAAATTGTTTGTGTTTCTGTAACTCTCTAGAGGTATTTATGGTGGTCATCATGATTTAGTGTTATATGGGAGTTGACCTATTGCCGGGTATTTTGCATATTGGGTTAGTTTCATCCGGATTGGACATAATCACTTACCCGATCAGCTGTCATGATCGACCATCCTTGTGGTGATTGACCTCTAAAGTGGATGGTAATTGTGCTTGGATGAGCAGCAGTAAATTGATCAGCTGTTTGTAGCCAATCAACCAATTCAATGCTTGTTTCGTGGGAACTGGTCTTGGCCAGCGCCTCTTAACAAGAGTTTATGAATGTTGACGATTTTCATTCTGCTTTTATCAAGATTCCAAGAATTAAGATGGTGTGGTAGAATATTGGAATTCAAACAAATATGAGGCAATGAAATTGCAGAAAGTTGAACTCTTGGGTGCAATTTTTTTTCCATAAAAAGCTTCACGCCCAAGGTAACAATATTGTGAATACGAAGTACTCATTCTCATAAATTTCCCTACCTTTTGCCGGATCAGATGCTGATGGATTTGTGATTCCAAGCTTGAATGTGGGGAACTCCGAACTTGGCAAGTCTGATGTGCCAGAAGTAGATAATACAAAGCCGTCGCCCAAGGTGAGCTGTTTTTTTCCAGGAAAGCATATGACAACTTGCTTCTATAAAAATCTAGTTTGCTAGTGAATCATTTTTTATCCTTGCTAAAAGTTGTAAGCTGATGTACCCACGACAGATCGTAAATGAAGAGCAGATATATCTGGGACCACATGGCCGGCCACGTTCTCAAGGCAAGGTACAGGATCTGAGGCCCTCTGGTCAGAAACCACATTTCAGAAACAAAATCAGGGAAGTGAACTGGAAGTACTCAGGATCCATGCACCAAAACAAGTTCTGAGGCCACTTCTAGAACCGATGGTTTGAAAGAGAGGCGGTGCAACCATGCAAAAAAGTTAAGCTCGTGTTAGGCATGATCCACACTGCCCGTGCCATGAACCCAAATTTGAGAGGTATTCCCTTTGATTGTCTTTTACCAGGTATAGGCGTGCGTGCAAGTGATATATCGTCGCTCGAGGTTGTTGCTTAAAAGCACATAGTTCTTATTATAAGCTTTGGTTATCTGTTACTGCATTAGTGCATTGTTATTTTGACTTATTTATTACATGCCAAGAGATGCTTTAGTTTCACTCACCATCATTGCATTTCTTTACATGAACCCAGATAGTTTCACCTCAAGGATTACTCATTCGTTAATCTTAATGTTGTAGAAGGCACTTTCTGCAACGAAAATACAAGTAGGCAAGATTTGTGGATGCCTTTGTAGGTTTAAAAGTCACAAATGGTACTTCAACTAGACCCATCCCAGAGAAATTAAGAAATCTTTTGACAATGGTAAATATGTGTGATCTGAAATGTTGAAGTTGGAGATAGGGATGCAATGGTAATGTAATTCAGAGACATTATTTAAATTTAATTTTGGATTGTTTGAATGAAATATGAATTTGAATTTGGGTTTCGGTTCAATGGGTTCATGAATTTTCTGAACTCAAATACTATCATAGGTATTATTCAAATTCTAGTATTTAGATTTTTATTTTATATAAATTGTAAAAAGTAATGTTTTGTGGGATTTGAGCTCTTTCAACCTTGTGAAAGTTTTAACTATTATATCAATGGCACATCAAGTCAAAAAGATATCAGTATGCTTACAGATTTCTTAATCATGTTGGATAAATTAGTTTAATTAAAGTTGATATTTATTTAAATAATTAGTAGTAATTTTTAAAAAATACAAAATAATTTATTGACTTATGGTTTATTAGAAGAATACTGAGCAAGTTTCAGAAATCCATTGGAAGCTTCAGCTCTTTCGCCGCTTGTGTGGTGTAATTTCATCACAGTCGTCTATCGTTTGCATTCGTAACAGAAAATACTGTACTATTGATATCGCAATGTACATGTCTTTCCTTGCTATGTCTTTTTTAGGAAATTATTTTTAGAATTTTAACTTTAATTTCGTAGGATGTATTATTATTATTGTATAAATTTTAACACAATTTTTACTGTATTAAGTATTATATCGTTCTAATTTTAATGCTTTCATGATTCAGTTTCAACTCTATTTATCTTTTAAAATTAATTAAATTTCTTTGCAAATGGACCTTATGTATCTTAAATTTGATTCACATGTGGAATTCATTAAAAGATTAATTAATATAAACCCTCAAGAAACGTTCCTTGAAGTGTCACAGGGAAACCTTACAATTATATTTTATTTTAATTGTAAGGTTTACTAATATTTTATTTTAATTGTAAGGTTTACTAATATTTTATTTTAATTGTAAGGTTTACTAATATTTTAAGGAAAAAGAAAAGGAAAAATCCCTGGCCTCCCAAAAAAAGCTCCTTGCCCGATAAAAAAGCCCCCCCTTCTCTCTCTCTTGCTCGCCTGTGTCGTTACCGTTACCACAAAATAAAACTACTTCCCTGTGGTCCTTGCTTTTCCTCGATCGCTTGTGTCGCTTTTCTAACTTCCTTTTAAGTATTTTGTACTATTGAAGATTAAGTTTTTCATGATAAGTTTTTTTTTTTTTGTTTGTATTGTATATTTAAATCAGTACCAATTGTTACTATTTTTTTTCTTTCGTTTGTATTGTATATTTAAATCAATATCAACTGTTACTATTTTTTTCTTCTTTTGTTTATATTATATATTTAAATCAGTACCAATTGTTACTTTTTTTTCTTTTGTTTGTATTGTATATTTAAATTTATAACAACTGTTACTATTTTTTTTCTTTTGTTTGTATCATATATTTAAATCAGTAGCAATTGTTATTATTATTATTTCTTTTGTTTGTATTATAGATTTAAATTTGTAGCAACTATTACTAATAGTACTACATATATTATTATTTTTCTTACTAATTTGTAGGATAGAATCAAATTTTGATATGTCACCAGAACTTACCTTACACACTGAAAATATTGATATTGGAATTGAAGAAATTGAAATGCAAGGAAATAGTATAGAAGAAGAGTAAGAAAATGAAGACCTTAGAAGTCCTTACATTGGTATGGATTTTCTGTTAGTTAATACTGCATATATATTTTACAATGCATATGCAAAGATAAAAGGATTTTCAGTAAGAAAAGATTAGGTTAGAAAATCAAAAATTAATGGTGATTTGATAGCACAAAATTTTGTTTGTTACAAACAAGAAGTAAAAAATATGAATGATAAACATTTTTTGGGAATAGAATTTAGTAACGAGTAGATATTCGACTGTCTTGTTTAACAAGATTATATGTAGTTTGTAATTCAAATGGAGCATGGGCAATTACAAAATTTGAAGTTGAGTACAATCATATTCTTACATCACCAATGAAAACAAATAAATTAAGATCTTACAAGAAAATATCCCTTGTAGTAAGAAATTTAGTTATTACTTTATCTGATTGTGATATTGGGCCTTCCAAAATGGCCATTTCAAACATGTCAGAGCAGAAAGGAGAAAAACACAATGAAATCACGATGGTAGAGAATGTATGAAAATAGTGAAGTGTTTTTCTGAGCAAACTTATATAGATCCAAATTTCTTCTTTCAGTTTAAATTAGATGAAGATCACACAGTTAGAAATATTTTTTGAGTAGATGGAAGGACTCGTAAAGCATACAGTAAATTTGGAAATGTTATATTCGACACAACATATTGGACAAATAATTTCAAGATGTCATTTGCACCATTTACTGGAGTCAACTATCATAGACAATCGACATTATTTGGTTGTACTTTGCTATCAGATGAAATTGAAGAAACTTTTCATTGGCTATTTAGTACATTTCAGAAATACATGTATGGGAAAAATCCAAATGCCATTATTACAAACTAAGACATTGTAATGTATATAGTTATACCTCAGGTATTTGAAACAATTGAACATCATTATTATTTTTGGCATATATATCGAAATGTTATTAATCATGTCCCAAAGTTAAGAAATAATTCAAACTTCAGGGAAAGTCAATCGTAACTCTTGCAACAAAAATATTCGATAATCAATCGTAACTCTTGGCTGAATCAGATGTTTAATATTAGAGATCATTGAGTTCCTTGCTATAAGAAAGTCTTCATGGTTAGCATGACTACAACTCAAAGATCTGAAAGTATGAATTCATTTTTTAATGGATATGTTCATTCTCAAACTTCTATATCAAAGTTTGTCACTCAATATGAGAAAGCATTATTGACAAGACGTCAAGTGGAAGAATATGAAGACAAGCAAACATTGATTTCTAAATCAGTTTTGATCTTTCACTTGCCTATTGAAATGAAAGATGTTGAGTGTTATATTAGGAAAATTTTCTCATTATTACAAATTGAAATGAAGAATAGAGAAGCTTATGTTACTAAAAAAAAAAGTTTGAAAGGTAGAAGTTCCAAGTAGCCCTAAAATTGTGATCTTGAAAATGGAAGTGGATTTTGATAGAACATGTTCATACAGAAAATTTGAATATGAGGGAATTCTCTGCTGTCACATTTTTTATGTTTTATTTAAAAAATAAGTACGACATTTACTTGATAAATATATACTACGCAGATGAACTATTAGGTGTAAATATCAATCAAATATAATTGATGTACAATCACATTGTATAGATGGGTAAGTACAACATATAATGTTAATATAACATTTTTCTTGTATTAATAGGAAAACTAATATCGATGCTTTTTACACAGAATTACTCTTCTCATGAAATGGGACTTACGATCATGTGCATTTAAATTAGTTGATGTTGGTGGTTCTTTAGAAGAGGAATATAAAATAATAAAATCTAGTTTTGAAGAATTGTTAAAGAAAATGTCTGAATTACGTCTTCAAAGAAAAGATGATAGTCAACCATGTATAGACAGCATTACTGGAAATAATGTGCAAGAGTTACCATTTGGATTTATGGTGAGAGATCCAACTACGCAATGAAAAACAAAAGGAAGACCTATACAGGGTCAACAAATGAAATCTGGTTTTGAAACAGCTTTGATTGAAAAAAAGAAAAATAAAAGAATATGTCATGGATGTGGTCAATTAGGTCATTATATCAATACTTGTCGAAATATAGATTACTTTTAGTTTATTAGTTGTGAATTATATTATTCTTTTATTTATTAATATAGTGAATTTAATAGATTTAAATGTTACAAGTTCTTCTCAAATAGTTGAAGAGTCTCAAGAGAATCCAACCTAAAAGTGGACATAATTGACTGTAAGTAAAAATTTAAATAAATTCACATTGCCTTTTGAGTATTCATTATTGGTCTATTTTGTAGGATGAAATCAAATTTTGACTGGACTCTTGTATGTCACAAGAACTTGATATTGGAATTGAAGAAATTGAAATGGGTTGGAGTGAGTTTACCTATGTTGTGGAATCATGAAATGAAAATTTTGCATTGTACTATGTCATATACAAAACAAGTAATTGCTTACTTCTAAAGTCCCAATTGTAATGTAGACGTAATTTATTTACATGAAATGTTGTGACATTAATTCTTAAAATGATTACATAAAGATGTAGCATTTTCTTTAATTATATTGTTTTCGTTGTTGTCGTTATCGTCTTCGTTGTTGTCACAAACATTTTTATTCATATATTAATTTGAGATTACAGAAGTTATATCTTACAATCTTACAAGCATATGTGGTAGAAACTTTTGAAATATAGTTAATTAATCTGCAAAACTTCTATGAAAATAAATAAGAGCATTACAGAACTACCGTTTGAATCGTAATTTTACCTTATATAAAAATAGAACTACCATCAATTAATTTAGGTGATTTTGATTTTCAATAAATTAATATTGATTTAAAAATGATGTTGATTAAATATTAAGTTATAAATTTAAGTAAAATAAGCTATTTAAGATCTTCGAATACCTGATTTAATTTATTAAGATGAAGTATTTAACATTGTTGAGTATTATGTTTTGATGATAAATGCTTAATTAATGTTTAATCATAATTTAATGGTAATTTATAAGTTGTAATTATATTTGCTAATTATCTATTTAGTTATTACTTGAACATAACTAGAAATATTATTGAACTTAATGTTAAATTATTTAACATTTGAATATTCGTTAAGTGTTTTAACTTAGTGGTTTAAGTATATTTAATTTTTAAAACACTTAAGGTTGATATTTGAAGGGGTATAGTTAGTTAAATAAGTGTTAAATATGAATATAGTTCATAACATAATGATAGAATGTCACGTGAAAGTTTAAGTTCACATGTGATGAAAGATTCAACATTTTGTGTTAAAAAATCGGACGATTGTATTAAAAGACCGACGTTTTAACATGAACACGTGATTTTTTAAGTTAGGCGTGTACGTTTTAAAGTGCACGTGGTGTGTGTGAACAGTGTCAATATTTTAAATAAAGAACTATAACTTTAAGCATAAAGGATCGGTACTTTAGCAAGACACATGAGATTTTAAGTTAAATACATGAGATTTAGTTTTTAAGTTGTGAATTGTATTTAGGCATTTTAAGAGTATAACTCTGGATATCATTCGGATATTTATGTTAAAAGACCTGAGACTATATAAATGGATTTAACGGTTGAGTGGGGGGTGATAACGAGTTTTATCGCTCAAGAGAGAGTTGAGGAATTAATAGTTGAGCGCGTGTACTGACTTGCGGGTTGACTGTTGTGTATTTACCCGAAACCCAGACTTGGCTGAGTGGGGTGATAACGAGTTTTACCGCCTGAGAGGGAACCGGGGGCGTGTACCGGCTTGCAGGCCGGTTGTTGTGTGCTGACCTGAAACCCAGATTCGGTTGAGTGGGGTGATAACGAGTTTTACTGCCCAGGTGGAAGCTGGGGAACCGGAAGTTAGGGGCGTGTATCAACTTGCAAGCTGGCTGTCGTGTGCTTACCCGGAATCTAGACTCAACTAAGTAGGGGTGATAACTAGTTTTACCCAACGGCTGGTTATAACACTATGAACTTTACTCTACGTCCAGTCGTAATGTTACGAGCTTTACTCTATAGTTAGCCGTAACATTATGGACTTTACTTTACAACTGGCCTAAATAAAGAAACAGAAGTGCAAAAAACGACACTTCCGTCAAAAAATACCCAAGTGTTGGCAAAAGTTCCGCTTAGGTGACAATTGCTATTGAAGAGCGCCAAGTGCTAGCGAGAGTTCCGTCCAAGCGACAGAACTGCCGATTAACTAGTTATGCTACAGACAAGTGTTAAGTTCACTGGCGGTCGACAGCCATGTCCTTACCCTGAATCCATTGTGAATGGATGAAGAGGACTTCCTCTTGTCTGGGGGAGAGTTAGGAACCGACAGTTAGGGATGTGTATCGACTTGCTAGCTGATTATCACGTATTTTACTTAATAGTTAAATCAGTGCTAGGTATGAAGGATCAATAAAAGGTCAAATAACAGTCAAATCAATACTAGATATATGTAAAGACCTCGTTTCTTGTGAATTATTACGGTATGTAATAAAAAATAGATATGTATAATAAAAAAAGTGAAAACAAATGAGGTGCTCGTGATACATGAAAGTAGGAGGACCCAACCGTAAAAACCCATGCCAATGGCAGACCAGTGCTCAGATAAGGCACTGGCGACAACATCATCGTCTTCATGTTCCTCTGTGAAACTTCGAATCCTCTGCCACCAGCACAGAGAGACCAGGAGGAGAAGAAATCTGAAACCTCGCCTCCTAGGATGCCATTCCTCCTCTCCTCCTCTTCTTGCACTGTTACCTCTCCATCCCACTACCACCACCATCCTCTTCTCTACAGCTCCTGCCCGCCATTCCAGTGGAAGCCCAACAGACCCATCAAACTCCCACCGAAAGTTTCCCTCCAGGACCCATCTTCTCCCTTGACCTCCCAAAGCCATGGATCCGTAGAGGAGCCTCTACAGACCCAGCAGCGGCCAACCGCGACCTTCAAGAACTCCGTCTGGGTTAACCCTAACAGCCCTCGTGCTGCCACCTTCAAGCGCAACTCCTCGGATTCCAGGTACGCCCGACTCGCCCTGCTTGCCGAGTCCTTGTCTGGGTGTTCCTCTGCCTCTGTTGTCTCCGAAAAGCTTCAGGCTTTCGGAGGTGCCGGTGGTGGGAGCAGCAATCTGTCCGAGCAGGACGCCGTCATCGTGCTCAACAACATGGACGACCATGAAGCTGCTCTGCTCAGCCTCAGGTGGTTCCTTGAAAGCATCAAGGTCAACAAGGAGGTGATCCTCTACAATGTGACCATGAAGGTTATGAGGAAGTGCAGGAATTGGGAGGGGGCGGAGGCGTTGCTCGGTGGGATGCTGGAGAGAGGGCTTTCTCCAGATAACATCACGTTCTCCACTCTCATTAGCTGTGCTCGATTCTGTAACTTGCCAGAGAAGGCGGTGGAATTGTTCGAGAGGATGCCGGAGTTTGGTTGCCAACCTGACGATGTCACCTACTCTGCCATGATCGATGCGTATGGACGCTCTGGGAAGATTGAGATGGCTTTGGAGCTCTACGATCGTGCCCGTAGTGATCAATGGAAGCTTGACGCTGTGACATTCTCCACCGTGATTAAGGTCTACGGGATGTCTGGCAATTTTGATGGTGTCCTTAATGTGTTTGAGGAAATGAAGGCGCTTGGCGTGAAGCCTAACTTGGTTACATACAACATACTGTTGGATGCAATGGGACGAGCTGGGCGGCCATGGCAGGTTAGGACAATCTACAAGGAGATGGTGAGCACTGGGTTTAGTCCCAATCGCTCCACTTATGCCGCACTTGTTAGGGCTTATGGTAGAGCTCGCTATGCTGATGATGCACTTCGTGTGTATAGGGAGATGAAGGGTAAAGGGCTAAAGTTGAATGTTGTTCTGTACAACACGCTACTAGCAATGTGTGCCGATATCGGACTTGTAGATGAAGCATTTGAGATTTTTGAAGACATGAAAGGAGCATCAAATGGATGTAAACCTGATAGCTGGACCTTTTCATCCCTGATCACCATATATTCCTGTAGTGGCAAAGTTACAGAGGCAGAGAACGTTTTGGGGGAGATGCTGGAAGCTGGATACGAACCCAACATTTTTGTTCTCACATCACTGATCCAGTGCTATGGTAAGGCCAAACAGACCAACGATGTTGTCAAAACATTTAACAGAGTAATGGAGCTGGGCATCATACCAGACGATCGCTTTTGTGGTTGCCTATTAAATGTGATGACTCAAACTCCCAAGGAAGAGTTGGGCAAGGTGATTGACTGCACTGAAAGAGCTAATCCTAAGGTGGGTTCTTTGGTTAGATTGTTGGTCGATGTTAACGTTTCTAATGACACGTTCAAAAGTGAAGCAGAAAGGCTCCTCAGCAACGTCAACAAGGAAGTTAGCAAAGCTTATTGTAATTGTTTAATTGATGTTTGCATAAATCTCAATCTATTGGAAAGGGCATGCATTCTTTTGGATTTGGCGCTTAGGCTTGAGATTTATACTGCTGTTCAATCAAAATCCTCCACACAGTGGTCTTTGCATGTGAAGAGTCTTTCACTAGGTGCAGCTCTGACTGCTTTGCACGTTTGGATGAATGATTTGTCTCGGGCACTGGCTGCTGGTGAAGAATTGCCTCCATTGCTTGGTATTCACACAGGCCATGGAAAACATAAGTATTCAGATAGAGGGTTAGCTGTTGTATTTGAGTCGCATTTGCGGGAGCTGAATGCTCCATTCCATGAATCAACAGATAAAGTTGGTTGGTTTCTAACCACAAAGGATGCAGCAAAGATATGGTTGGAGTCAAGAAGTTCTCAGGTGATTGCTTCTTAAGGTATGTGAGAGGCTGAGAATTATGCCTATAATGAGTAGAATTTTGTTTTGGCCATGTAGGTAATTATTTTTTGTTTGATGATATGCATATCTTTAAAAAGTTGATGGCCTAAATTTGTGTTGGCATTTGTTGCATTATATTGTTTTCGTTTTCTTTGCTCACATGTTCTTTGTTTGCCTCAATGCCTATATGGTAGTATCAGTTGTATGGATTTACCTTTCGACTACATTGGCTTGCCATTAGAGGGTTAAGGTGTTGAGTGAAAGTATCATTGTGCAATTCCTATAGAAAGGTCAGACTTAGTGCACAAAAGGGTTATGGCTTGGTGTCGTTGGTGGATATAAAGAGGCCAAAGTCAGATTGTGGGATTTGCTATTGTAACTTGTGTATGTTTAATCTAGAATTGCAACAGAAATAGTTTTGGAAGGAGGGGGGAAATGTTGTGAGGTGGATGCAGGACTTGGGCAAACAGTCATTTTGGGTTAGAGGGATATGGAAAGGGGTGGTGGGGTGATTCAATGTGGCTCATTAGTACAGGTGGAGGATGGGAAATGGTTTAGGGTGCATTTGGTAACAATGTGTTTTAATTCTGAATACTGTAGAGAATTGAGTGTTGAGTTTCGTCACTAAATAGAGTTGAGGTTCTATAGTGAATTATAAGATAAAAATTTATACATGAGATTTGTATAATAATAGTGATGCGTGAGAATTTATGTAAAGTTGAAGTTCAAAGATTGTTACCAAATAAAATCAAAGGGATGTTTGATTGTCCTCCATTTTAGGTGTCTTTTCCTGACATACTCCTTGTTGTCATTGAGCCTAATGTACAAATTTTGCGTGCTTTGTGTGCCATGATGTAGGATTGGTTTGGGATATCCCTAAGTTTTTAGATCATACTTACCCTCCTCTTTATGTTATAACTTTGTAGGTCCTAAGCTTCTTATTTCCGATCTTGATACTTTGAAGTGATTTTGGAATGGGGTGTCCTCTTAATGGTTTTGTTGTACATACAACATCCTTCGCAAAGGTGATGTGCAGGTGATTTTTTTTTTTTTTCTACTTTCATTTGGATCTCTGGGCTCTCCCAAAGGTGCAATGCTTAGGATGGTTGGCAGTGAAGTGTGGGTGGTGGTGGAATTGAATAGAGTTTAAATTGTCAAATGTGCCAATATGGGTCCAAAAATCAACCCCAAGCTAGGAATTCAATGTTTGAGGGTTTAAAATATAAGTAAACATCATATAATGTAAAATGATCATGTTTCCACATTTTCAATTTTGATAACAAAAATTTCAATATATAAACCGTCTATTTCTCTCATCTATATTTCAAAGAACTAATAGCATAACATATTTATTGGGGCTTTTTTTAATATGAAATAATTTTTATTCACTTTCAGGGAGACTTGAGCCTCCTTTGCAACTCTCCTCTTCGCCTAAATGCCTGCAATGGTGCTAGTGGGTTACTGCAAATCTACACGTTATTTGTGATTTTCTACTTCATTTGCTCAATTAATTGTACGTTGATAAGGGTCCAATTACAAGTGGAAAGCTAGGATGTTACAAGAATTTAATGTTTACGTCTAGACTAGCCGAAATTGAAGTGTTTGGGACCTAAAGGAATTAATATCTATATTGATAAGAATATTATTGATATTATTATTATTGCAAATATAAATATTCAAATTCTGTATTGTAATGTAATTTCTAAAAAAAAATTTTATGGGATTAAGCATTGACCTTTCTTTCTCGAGAATCCCTTTACCACAACGCCAAGAACACATTTATTTTAATGAAACACATAAAAAGTATTAATTATATTACCATTATACCTAAAAATTAATATAATCACGTCCAATAAACATAGTTAAGTCGCATTCAAAAGGTATAAAAAATGCAAACGGATTCTCCAAGACAGTTTATTTCTCTTCATTCGGCTCATTTCCTAAACCCTAACACCATTCGGCTCATTCCTTTTACTGTTAATTTCTGTTCGAAGGCAAAGCAGCTCTAAGTTGTAAGTACTATCCACAGTAAATTTATCAAACACAAAACTCTTGTATATGTTAAAAATACAGACCTCACCTTTGTCCTAGGGATCCGAAGGCATTCTCCCCAGCAGGGAGCACCTGCTCACGTGTTATCAAATAGAGCTATAAAGATCAAAGCAATAAAATCAAAATGAAAAAGATATTTCCTTATCTTTTTTTTTTTTTTTAAAGATTTAAATTTAACCAAAAAATACTACCGATAAATTAAAAAAAGAAAAAGAAAGAAAGATTGGGTGCCCTGGTCCAACAATCAACATCTTGTCCTGTAGCAAGTTTGGGATGACATTCTCGGGTAAAAGGATTGATAAATGTAACAATTAAAGTGATATTCTAGTGATTAAATTTATAATCTAAGATTTAAAATTTTAATAAAATAATAAAATTATTTTAAAATAATAATTTTCAAAAAAATCGCAAAACTGTCGTCAGCAGGAATATCCACGGAACAGATCGGACGTACTTGTAAATTATTATAAATCCTTGGGACACTTCAAACGACGAGCGTTACTGGAATGATTTATTATTCTTTTTTACAGCAAATTAACTCCGGACAGGGAACTAGAATCAAATTTGGTTCTACTGCTTACCTTTCCGCATGGAATATGTAGGGTTCGTTTTCTAGAAGTGGAAAGGAGCGGAGGAGAGATTTCCAGTGGGATTTCGCCGCTCCAGATCTGTTCGATGTGCCAAGGCAGCCATCTCAATTTTCAGCTGTTCGATCAATAGAGTTTATCACACGTAAGTAATTACTTATTATGAGTAATATTGGAACATATTGCTTGTTTGGATGAGACAGATGGACAACCGTTTTTATTAACAGTACCTTCTTCTCCAGAGCCTGGTTCTGCTGCTTCAGCATCTTTTCCTGCCAAGAGAGTAAAAGAGGTGGTGTTTTAAAGAATTGAAGTATTTCAAAGGAATCATATTCCAGCGCTAAGTCCAGATTAATGATCTCATATCATATATTGAAAGTAGCGAGGTAAAAGTTTGTTGTTTTTAAAGAGCATGCATGCATGCATGAATTAACTCCAGTGATTCCATCTGACTTCCTATTTCAGGGAGAATGTCTTCATGTCGTGATAGAAATAGAGACTCTTGTCAATGTCCCATTGCATTGCAGCGCTCTATATCGTTCGAAGAGATGTTTGGGAAAAAAAATACATGCATACTTCTGTCATTCATTTAAGGATGTGATTTCATATATATCATTCTGTAGTGGAGTAACGTAGGAATGATTGTTTGTTGAGGGAAAGCTTGGTACTGACCTTTGACTGAAGCCCCATGATGGAATCAAACAGCAGATTGTTCTGCAGGACGACAGAAGCATTTAAGCATGGCAAAAGATATATATGATATTTTCTGTATTTTTGAAGGAATATTTAACAAGATAATGGTCCACGATTAATGACTATGATGATGACAGAGAATAATAGAAAGAAAATGTTAGCAATCTAATTCTAAGAAGGAAAGAAATCGCCATGTTGGCGTAGGATTAAAGACTGAATTGAGAATTCCAACGCTACATCGATCACTTTACTTCATAAGTATTTGAAAACAGAAATGATCACTTCGATTCAAAATCAAGCCACATCAATCAATTTTTTTTTAAAAAAAAAGCTAGGCGTTTTAGGAATTTTCTACAAACAACCCTGCTTTTAGAGGATTTGAAATAATGATTGTGCATCCTTTGTAAAAATTCATATGTTTTGGATTATCAACCATGTCATCAAAGAAAGAACCATTTTAGACTAACACGGATGGCACAGTTGTTCTTCTTTATCTTATTAGATCTTCAAGGAAGGTAAGTCTCAAATTCAAATTCAGACAAAAACATTTTCAATATAAAAAATAAACATTTAGAAAATTTATACATATTAATTAATTGCATAGGCAAAATTGGCATTAATTAATCCTTGATGCGCTACATAATTCTGCATTTCTTTTGCCCGATTACTTTCTTTTTAAACACATTTTCCACGTTGGTTTGATTAACCCTGTTCCTTCAGAACTTCAAACAATTTTCAAAAAAATTTAATTTATTAAAACTCAAATAGTCAATGATATTTATTATTTTATTTAGATTTTTCTACTAGCTCTAATTTGCATAGTGTGAAATTTTTTTCTTCTATTTATATTGTACATTAAAACATAAAATGAACTGTTCATTGTAGGATTTAAAGGAACGAACTGTTGTCCACCCAAAAATTGTCGTATTTATCTGTGGACATTACTTCATTTTTTAAGGTTTAGGACATAAAATGAATGAATGATAAGGTTTTTATCAATCAATTGTCACACCTGCAAAAAGATTGCATAATTAATTGATAAACATAATCTCATTCAAAAGGCCTTGAATAACCCAATCCGATTTTCATCTACGCCCTCTTTCTTTTCCTTTTTGTCTCTCACATTTTTATCCCATATTATTAACTACAAATTTAAATTATAATAATTTATTTTTAAAACGATATGACATTTCGCTATTTTCACTAAAAAATTTAAAAACTCGATCTGTGTACCTTTTGTGTTCTAATGTTCTTCAATCCACTTTCTAGTTGCTGCTCTAGTTTATTTAATTGCTTTGGATTCAATGAATCAAGATCACCTCCCACAAGATTCCTACAATCATTAGAAAAATTGTAGAACAGATCATTGTCCTTCACGTAATGCATGATACAGATTGTGGAACCACTAAATCCATTAAAATTATTATCGAAGCAAAGAAACTATACCGTTCGCATTTCTGTAGTGACTCCAGCTTACTCATCATCTTCAGATATTGAAGGTTCCCGTGTCCCTGCAAACCAAATGGCATAAAGGTTAGGATTTACGAACAAGATTTGCATGTGCAATTTCTAAAAAAATTTAAACAAAAGGTTAGCATATTAAGTTACTCAAAACAAATGGAAATGCACTTTCTGTCAAGTAAAGCCTTAGGTATTATTTAAAGAGACTTCGTTTTAGGATTTTTTTACTTATATAACATCGAAAATTTGGGTAATTTTTAATATACCATCTAAATATTCATATTTTCTTGCAAGCCAATAAATAGTGAAGGTTCATCCCTTTAAAACCAATCCCAAGCTCAGATAAATGAGGGTTAGACTTAGACGAACATCATATGCAAATAAAAATCAACTAGGTTCCTCACACCTTAGTGTGCAAGTGTGGGTAAAAAGAAGCATTTAACTACATTTACAAATGGTTCAAACGTTAGCTAGAAAAATAGATCAAAAAATGTGTAAAATTATAAGAATATTTTAGAAGCAAACTTTACAAGACAACTTAAGTTATTAGTATTAGATGTTAATATCAAGATTAAGAAGAGAAAGACTAAAACATATAAGTGTACCCAAGAGTTGAGTGGCAAAATCTCTAAAATATATTAGTACCCCAGAATTAATTAGGTGGAAAATTCTAAAAAGTGAAAAAAAAAAGATATTTCCATTTAGGGGTGTTTGTGCAGAAATTAGGAAATGAATTTAAAATTCTCTCATGTAAGTACTTTGGATTTACCTATTCTCCTTCCCCTGCCAAATTACACTCGTACATGAAGTTCGCCTGCTTGTTTGCCCTATATTTGCCCACCTTCCTCCACCCGCTAACACAATTGTGAGTGCCCATTCACTTCTTCGATTACCAACGCTCTCCAAATTGAAGCTTCTGTGACACCTAGTGTTCCTTCTACCTGCGCATTCACCATTCCTACAAACTATTGAAGCCGCACAAGCTGCCATTCGTCGTTCTCATTCGTGTATTTAGACTTCAAGGTTACGTAATATTGTAATGTTTACGTGGAGAGAAATTTTTGATTTACAAAAATTAATTAGTTGTATTTTAACTTCGTAAACTTAATTGTATTGGGATCGAGATATAAACTTTTATTTAAATGCTTGTATTTCAACTTATATTGATAGGTACGAAGTTTTAATTAAATTTTTATATTTTAGTTTTGCTTATTACACATTTTCCGAACTTGTTGAAAAAACCTTTTTTTTTTTACTTTTTTGATTTTCCATTACATACACAAATATCTCATCTAACATCTTTAACATCTTTAACATCTCAAATAATTTACACAATTCTTTAATCAAATGTACACTATTCAACTTGTACAGGAGATTCTTTTTCAAATTAAAATACTATCATCTCATTCTCACTCATGTAATTGAATCTCTTATGTCATAACATACTTTAATCTTTATTATCTAATGCATTAACATAAATATTAGAGTGCTTAGCATGAATATAATAGAGGTGAAATTTCTTTTTACTTTCTGCTATGATCATGCTATCCTTAGTGAACTTATATTGTCTATCTTCAAATCTACTCAAATACTCATCATTAAGCTTGTTAACTAAGATAATGTTGAGTCTTAAACTCTCAACATATTTGACCGATTTGAGGATTAATTTGTGTCATTTATGGTCTTTAGATACACATATTCTTTGCCAACAACAATCTTTTCTCTATCATTATATATTATCCAGTTTCACAACCTCAAAGTCATCTTGGAGCATAAGAAGTGAAGAAATATCTCTAAAATGTGGCATAAATGGTAGCTGCACTAGAGTAATAGAATTGTTGTTGTAAACAAATAAATTTTCAACAACTGAGACAATTCTCCTCTTATTGTCACTATCATGCATGTTGATGTCATTTGTTCTTTTCTTTGTTCTTTTTCTTCACCCTAATTCTGATAAAGCTTTTTGGTGTGACCCGACCTTCTCTTACCAATGGTAGTACTCAAACATTTACAAACTTACATTTAGACCTTTGTTGTGACTTCTCCCCCATGTCTTTATAACTAGCATATTAAAGTGGGAAGAGGAATCTTTTGCAATACATTTGAACTCTTCATTTATCACTTTAGTCTTCATATAATTTCAAAGTGATTATTCCATTAGAAATTGAATTGCAAAATGTCACCTTTAAGGTTTTCCTAAGTATCCAACAATGATCTTAGAAGTAACAATACCCTCACTATAGGAAAATTCACTATTTATGACGGCCCATGATGTAACAATTGTTTCATTAGAAGTATTTTATTGGTGTCCTTCTTCTGAATATATAACTCCTTTAGGCTTTTGGCACAATGCCATAATGTTTCTACATATATTTGTCTTATCACTAATGTAATTTAATATATTGTCATCCTTTTATTGTCTAGTGAAGCTGCATACTTGGCAATCAAGAATTTTTCGCTCATCATCATTTGTTTTTTGGCTTCTTTGAATTAATTACAAGATTTTAATATTTTTTCAAATATATAGAAGATCTTCCATCTTTCCTTTTTAAACTTAGTAATTTATGTCATTAAGTGAAATCATCCTACCTATGTTTACTTTCATTTCACCATAAGAGACTTCTATGAATATTGTTCTAAACAATACAAAAATAGTTGCTTGAAATTCATCTACATACAATGATGTGATTGAACTTGTGCATGTTACAAAAGAACTTATTCACAGATCACTAGTTAGCTTTGATTCAAAAACCTGATGATGCTCTGATACCACTTGTTAAGTAACAAGGTAATAAGATCTTGCAAAATTTATCTTAATAATGAAGAAGCAACGTAAATAAACTAAACAAATAAGTAAACCACAAACATAACATATTAATATATAATTTACATGGAAAACTTCCTCAATACTAAGAAGAGTAAACCATGAGACTAATCGATTCACCTTCAAATCTCTACAATAATCAATAATGGGTACAAATGAGTTTTCTCTAATGTTTAACTATCGAATCACACATTCATAATTACAAATAACAAATGACACATTTAACAATGCAAACAAGAGGGTTTGCTGATTTTACCAATCTTGGTTATCTTTGTTTCAGAAAAATCTGCTATTACTATGCTACATCAAAAATCATGAAACTTTTTAAGAATGAAGTCCAATGAGTCCTTGATCTACTAACAAATTTTGGTCTAAACAAATTTTATTTCTCCCTTAAAACTGAATTTCTTCCAAATGTGTGCATCGTACGTTGCAGAACTACGTACAATGATGTGATTTGCCCAAAATCTCTTTTGAAACCAACTCTATGCTATTACAATCTTCAATCTAAACTTCTAAACTAAAGAATAGTGAGTCGCAAATAATCCACTGAAATTTCAACCTGATCTGACCACAAACAAACTTTTCCAATCAGTCCTTTGATTAAGGTTGTACGATAGCAAAACGTAAAGAAAGAAAACAACTGCCCACTTCCTTGCAAAAGCGATGATGTGTTCACTCTCCTTTGTCACACCTATTCTACAAACCTTATTAGAGTTAAGTGAACATTTTATGTCAAAGTTTTTATAAAATAAAAATATTAAATGGGTTATCTTCGATGTGGAAGAAAACCCAACGATAAAAACCGTTTTCAACAAGTACGTTACGTACTTGAGACATCTTTGTGCCAAATCGAGGGGAGTTAAGAAATTGTGGATCATAGCCATCTTGTCGCGCGTATTTTGTTTTTGATCCAGTGGTTCATGTTTTTTTCTTCGTTACGTGCATATGTTCCCTTGTACCACTGAGAGGAATTCATTTTTCTCCACTTCATCCTTCTGCGAACCTTAGCTTTTTTTCCCCACCTACTCTTCCAGAATAAGTTGGCTAGTCTGAGACTGATATGTGCCAACATGCACATATTGGCTTCACATGATACTTAAAATCATCTTTTAGAGAAACGTTTCTTAATAATGATTTCATATCGTATGTAGCTTCTGGTGCATCCAAATATGGGAAATTAACTGGGATTCGGCCATATGGAAAAGTTCGAATTTGAGTCCCAACCCTAACTATAGCCCCTCGATATCTAAAACTTATATAGGAGAATTTCACAAAACATTAGACATGATCGAGTACGGATCATTAATATTGCTCTAGGAGGTATTTCAAAGAAACTATTTAGTATTACCCACCTAAAGATCATAAAATACTATATATTATACCAAAAAAGAGAAGAAAAAACCGTAAATCCTTCCACCAAATACGTGATAAGCATATCATATAATTAAAGAATTACCTAAGAACAAGCATTAATGTTTACCATCTAATGGAATGGATACAGTACCGTCTGAATGATACATTATTTTAACTTAACGAATGAAGGTACAGCGTCCCAACAAATAAAGGTTTCTAGCCATAGACACAATAGGAAATTATTTTGTATGATTCGATAGAGTAGACTAAAAAGATTATATATCAACATAAAAAAAGAGAGAAGTCCCATGTGTATATACCTCGAGTTCAGAATTTCCCGAAGCAGACTCCTTTCCAGCGTAGCAATATCGCTCATAACGTTCAATAATATTTTCCATTCTACACATACAATAAAACACTCGGGGTTACATACAGCAACAATTCTCTATCGAATTATATGAAGGATTATCGTACAAAAAATGAGACAAAAGAACGAAGCTCGGAAGTCATCATCAAGATATGTGCTACACCTAGCAGTATGTGAATAATAAGATTCCACAGTACGTGATGAAGCTCATCTTGAAATATATAAGATCCAGTGTAACTGATAGTATACAAGTCTTTGGTGTATAACTAATTAAAAACCAAAGTTGAACAGTACTCATGCAATGTTGTAGTACTAATAAGCTGCTCCTGCACTGACAATATTAAGCCTACAAGTCCCTTCCTGAAAGACATGTTCACCCATTGAAAAGAACTGAAAATTAAGATGAAACTGGATGTGGACAATGTAATTGGCTAGCTAGCCTTTCACTCCATTAAAAAAAGAGATATTTAATTCAAATTAATCCAGTTAACAAACATTAGGGCCATTATCAAAAAGCAAAGAAAAGGAAGGCAGATGAATAAACCTAATAAATACTGCGCCTCAGCCGATATAATATAAATAGCTGCAGTTCAGATTTAAATCGATTTTTTCAGGCAAACAAGAAAGAGTGTGTTATATGTTTTACGAACTATATATATATCCGACAAAAGATTCACTTCATAGTTAATTAGCACGAACTAATTACATATGATGACAGGATTACAATCAGAAAAAAGTAATATATAATTCAAGAAAAAAATGTTGGAAAAGAAGATAGATGCCAGTATTAATCAGGTATTTTAATTTGCATGTGAAGATTAGGGTGAGGAGATATGAATCGAAGTTCGCCGGCCCAGGAAAACAAAAAACAAGTCGGAGAATATTGTAACCTTATCCCACTGTTCAATAGTAGCAGTCTCTCCTTTTCTCCGCAAAATTACTAACGAATCTTAGTACTGGGATATGGTGCACAGATAGTACAGAAGGAAGAAGCATAAGAAACATAGAAAATGATGTAAATAACCATGAACAAGCCGGTATAGAAGAAGCTGAAGCATCTGGGGAGGTTGGAAGAAGCAGAAGAAGAAGAAGAAGAAGAAGGAGGAGGAGGAGGAGGAGGAAGAAGGTTTTTGTTTTACTTTGAATCAGTGGAGTACTCGTAGAGCTTGCCCCTGGTGGAGAAGATCATCAGAGCGACGTCGGCATCGCAGAGGACGGAGAGCTCGTCGGCTTTCTTGAGAAGTCCAGATCGGCGCTTGGAGAAGGTCACCTGCCGGTTAACCTTGTTCTCTATCCTCCTCAGCTGCACCCTCCCTCTCCCCATTTTACTCGGCCCTAGCTAGTAACCTACCGATCTGGTACGATCATCGGAGAACAACGGCACCACGAGCAGCGCTAATTGACTCTCGATCTCCACTTCCACCTCTCCCCCCTCCTTCAGTCCTCCTCCTTCAGTCCTCCTCCTCCTCCTCCTCCTCTTCCTCTCTTATATGCTAGCCGCAGTGATCGCCATGGCCGTGATTGATGGTAGAGAGAGAGAGGTCATGGATTCCCAGCGGCGAGGAAAGGTGGACAAGCCGGTGTCTGATTCCGATTGGTGGATATGTGGTCGTGGGCACCAAAGCAACTGTAGACGACTGAATACGTCGCTTTCTCCTTTTCTTTTTTCTTTTTTCTTTTTTTTTTTCTTACCGGCAATGACCACCAGCATTTGTCTGTTTTAAGGTTAAAGTTTAATTAAAACGTTAAATAAAATTACCACATTTTAAATTTTATGATTCGTGTCTTGAAAATTAATAAAAATACAAATTTTAAAAATTTTATCATTGAAATGTAAAAAATGTAAAATATTTTTAATTTTTTAAAATTAAATATAATTTTTTTAAAATTTTCATAAAGTGTATAAATAATTTTATAAAATTTTTCATTTCCAAATTTTTAACATTTCACAATAATTTTTTTTAAAATTTTTTCTTTTTATTAATTTCTAAATAACACAAACTCCCGTAAAAAGTACATACTTCAGGAATAGACAAGTTTTAACTAAACAATCAAGGTAACTCCAAAATAAATTGAAAAGTAGCAGAAAAGTAACGAGAAAGATCAGTAAGTATTAACATAATTACTATTGAGCTTTCTTGTCTCTTTCAAAAAGGTCAGCCTAACCAGAACGTTGAATAATTTAGTCCTTATTTTATATCGCCAGAATTCGATGAAATAAAAATAAAATGAAATCACTTCTCCTAAAACTAATGTTTCACATAATTTTCAGTGCAATGTTCATCACATTTAAACAGGTAGAAATGAAAACCGACTGGCCCTGTCTGAATTTGCTGGCTCTCTTCGTGACGTTGAAGCCCGAAGCCCATAGCTCTCCTTGCTTCGCCTGCGATCGGCGACGGAGCTCAATCGAAGCGCCTGCGATCAGCGGTCAACGACAGGTCCCTCTCCCCTTCCTCTCCTTGCACGACCGTCTCCTCAGATCTTCCTCTCCTCGTGCGACCGTCTCCTTAGATCTTCCTCGCCTCGACCGGCGACCGTCTCCTCTCCCCTTCCTCTCCTCAACCAGCGACGGGCGACCGTCTCCTCATTTTTGAGCTGATTTTTCATTGATCCGACTTTATTATAGACAATAATATGTTTGTGTTATGTACTTTATTTGTACGTAGACATAATATTTTGATCAACGAAAAAAGCAAGGACAATAGATACTTCACGAGCAACATCGCCGTCTACATTGAAGTTTTCTAGTTAAAAATAAACTAAGTTAAAATAATATATTGTTAATATTGAGAGGATATTCGATCGGATTGGAATAATATCTTTTATTGATATTTATTCTACAAGTATTCAATGTTGATTAAGAATATATTAAGATTGATTTTTATTATTTCATTCTTTTCTCTCTTAAATCTTTTCACCTCTCTTCTCGATTTTAAATTAAAATATTAAAATTATCAAATTATTATATTTGAAAAAGTAAAAATACGTAAATTTAGACACTTATATAATCAATTTTCTAACGATATCATTAAAGAATCAAGACCTTGTTCAGATTGTAATTATGAAAAATAAGATCATCTATAACTAACCAAACAACTTAACAAAGAAAAACCTACAAAAATTCGAATTTTGCAAACTTGATCTTTTGTTTTATTCAGACTTTTTGTAATTTCACAATTGTGTCAATTATCTATTTAATACAACATTAACTTTCCAAGAAATACAAATCTTAAAATTAAAAGCATGTTATTTGTCCTTACAAGATTGTTCCCTTTTTTTTTTTTGAAAATGAAGATTGTTTGAAAGTAGCATTGTAAGGTGGGCCGATGTGATTGATATATGGTGCGAAATTATTTTTTTTGAAGACATTTACTGCAAAAAATCTTACATATAAGAATAAAATTTAAGTTAATATATAATAAAAAAGTAATGTAACGAAAAAATGATAAATCTAAATTAATATATGGCAAATCACTAAATCTCTTTATTTATTATTAATTATTTTCAAAATAAATAATTTAACAGTAATAATTACCTAACGTTGTATCTTTTGCCTCTCTTTTTTTATGGAAAAATAGAAAAATTAGCAGTAAAAAAATTAGCGGTTCCGAAGCAAGCACCGTCGACTGCGCAGCCATTCCATGCCAATTTGCTCCGGCGGGGCCTTGTCGGCCGTCCGCCGTTGCATTTGCACGGGACGTACGACGACATCCGGCACCGCTGTCGTCACTCGTCGGCCGCAGACACCTCGATTTGGGTACCAAACGAGAAATTTTAATTATTATTATTATTATTATTATATAAAT
>JAMKPZ010001484.1:0-42827 GCA_024699675.1 Amphibolis antarctica | reverse complement strand
AGTAACTACAAAGGCAATATTAGGTCTAGTGACAATTAAGTAAATCAACTTACATATAAGTCTTCTATAACTTTCTGGATCAAGGAGGGGGGTCTTTATATTATGTTTCATACAATTGGTTGATAGAGACTTTGTTAAGTTTGCAACCTAGCAATCTTGTTTCATCCAGAAGATCTAAGACCTTTTTTTTTCAGTGAGATGTTGATGCCCTTTTTACCCCTAGCAATTTCTAGTCTAAGAAAATATTTAGCTTTCCCTAAGTCTTTTAGGGAAAAACAACTATGGAGGTTTTCCTTTAGAGCATTTATAGCATTAATATCATTCCCAACTATTAAAATATTATCAACATAAACAACATGTGTTCCAGACTCATTAAAGGTAAACAAGGAATAATCACATTTAGATTGGGTGTAATCAGCATTAATAAGGGAATTAGATAATTTAAAAAATCAATTTTTGGATGCTTGTTTTAAACTATATAGAGACTTCCTAAGTTTACAAATTTTGTTGTGGTACTCCCCCTTAATGTCATAGATATCTTCATTTAAATCTCCATGAATAAAAGCATTAGCAACACCTATTTGTTGAAGATGCGATCCTAGTTTAGCTACAAGGGCCAAGGTAATGCGAACAATGGTCATTTTAGGAAGAGTGCATACCTCACGTAGCTTTCGATCTACTCCATTGTTTGCGCACCCTCTCGATTGGGTGTAATAATTAGTGGCAAAAATTCAAACTAATAGTAGGAGCGTATACCTTTCTTATAAGCGATCCCTAACAATCTCCCCCCCAACTAACGCCCAGGGGACTCAAATCTATGACCACCAAGCTCTAATACCACTTGATAGGATTGATGTTACCACTACACTAAAAGTTTGAGCTGATAGTAAGGATGCATGTCTTTTTTATAAGCGATCGTAGCATTTGACATGCCTCAAGTATGACTTGACAATCCTGCAGGCACTATGCCTCCGCCACAAAGGCAACTGTTGACTATCCCAACATATATTAGTTATATCCTTTTTTGAGTAAATCGTTCTTTAAGATCTATCCAGAGGTCTTTGGCCTTATCATGATAAACCACATTATTCATAAGTTTCAATTTAATCAAAGTAATCAACCGACCAAGTACAAGATTGTTATTTGCAGACCAAAGTTGATGACCTTCTGGATCTTCATTTGTTGATCTATAGTCCCATCAACAAAACCATACTTATTTTGGTTTTTAAGGCTATGGTAATAGCACGTCACCAAGATGAATAATTTCCACTACCTAATGGTTGAGCAACGAAGGACATTCCCAGATTATCGAAGGGATTCATATGATATAAAAGTGTTGTGCTTCCACGAACAAAAGCCCTATGCTTTCGGAAGAAATCGGGGCCCAAATCGAAGTCGAAAAGCTCAGATTTGGGAGCTCGTCGCCTACGCCGGAGGTCATGAATCCGCGATTTTCAAGTGAGAGAAGGTGTCGATTTGATCAATACATCCAAACACAAAGGATTTACGTGGTTCCCCTTCACTTTGGGTACTTCACAGATGACTCTCTTGGTGGGTTTTACTATTTGGTGGTAGGGTTACAAGGGAAGAAGAAGCAAGGAAGAAGCTAGCTTCTTCTTCTAATCTCAATTTAGGCAAATTTGGACTTTTATAGTCTAAGCCCAAATTCCAACAATGCCCTTGAGTACATCAAGTTACAAATCAAGTAAAATACAAACAAGATGAAAGTCACATTCTTTTCAAATCTCCACCTTGACTTCCATCAAGCTCCACCTATAACAAATGAGAGCCATCATGACCCACAAGGGTCAGCAGTAACTGTAGACGTTGAGTAAGTCAAAGCAATGCTTGTACTTGCTCTCCACAACCTCTTTGGTAAACATATCAGCTGGGTTGTCTCGTGTGTTGATCTTCTTCATCTTTATCCTATCTTCATTCCTAAGGAAGTGATACTTCACATCAATATGTTTTGTTCTATCATGAAAGACATTGTCCTTGGAGAGACAAATAGCACTGAGACTATCATAGTAGATGTTTGTTTTATCTGTGTGCCAACACAAATCTCCTAACAATCCTTTCATCCAAATTCCTTCCTTAGCAACTTCTGTCAAAGCCACATATTCAGCCTCAGTAGTAGACAGCGCTACAGTAGGCTGAAGAGTTGATTTCCAACTCACTATGGAACCTGCAAATGTGTAAACATAGCCTGACAAAGACCTTCTTTTATCAACATCCCCTGTAAAGTCAAAATCTGCATAACCTGCCATAGTACAATTCTAATCTGTAGTATATAATAAACCAATGTCAGAAGTTCCTTTCAAGTACTTGAATATCCTTTTCACAGCTTTCCAATGTTCCCAGCCCGGATTGGACATGAACCTGCTAACAACATTTAAAGGATATGCTAAATCAGGCCTGGTACAAACCATTGCATACATTAAGCAACCAACTGCCTAAGAGTAAGGAACTTTCTACATATCTAATTTATCTGCTTCAGATTCAGGACACATAGTTGAGGATAACTTCAAATTCCCATCAGATGGCGTGGCAATAGCTTTACAAGAAGTCATGCCAAATCTGTTAAGGATCTTTTCAACATACTTTTGTTGATTTAAAAATAGCTTATCAGAATTCTTGTCATGCCTGATTTCCATCCAAAGAATTCTACCAGTTGGAGCAAGATCCTTCATTTCAAATTCATATTTTAATTTGCCCTTCAGCTCCTGAATAACATCAATATTCTTTGCAACTATGAGAATATCGTCAACATACAAAAGCAAATAAATATGTGTGTTATCATCAAGAGTACTAACATACACACATGAATCATAATAGCTGTGCCTAAAACCAACTTTGGTAATGAATACATCAAATCTCTTGTACCATTGTCGTGGTGACCGCTTAAGTCCATAAAGAGACTTATTCAACTTGCACACCCAATCATCTTTATTCTGTACCACGAAACCTGTTGGTTGTTCCATCCAAATATCTTCATCTAAATCACCATGCAAGAAGGCCATCTTTACATCCAATTGTTCTAATTCGAGATTCTGTACTGTAACAATAGACAAAAGTACTCTAATGGATGTATGACGCACAATAGAAGCAAATACCTCATTGTAATCAATTCCTTCTCGCTGTGAATAGCCTTTGGCAACCAACCTTGCCTTGTGCTACACCCCAGTGTTGCCTTGAGTCCCAACTTTCTTCTTATAGACTCATTTGCAACCTACAATGTTCTTGTTCTTTGGACGTTTCACAAGCTCCCAAGTGTTTTTTTTATGGAGGGATTGCAGTTCCTCCTCTATTGCAATCATTCAAAGACCAGCATCAAAACATTTCAATGCAGCTTCATAAGTAGGTGGATCAACAGAATCCTTCACCTCTTCTGCTACCTGTAAGGAAAAAGTAACCAAATTTTTATAGTCATACCTAATAGGAGATCTAATGTCCCTTCTAGGACATTCTCTACCAATGGTTCTTGGTGGTGGTTTCTCCACCTCTTCCTCCTCAACTGCATTTTCCTAAACACCTGATGAGTTATCTTTTGGTTCAACTTGATCAATATTACTAGGCTGCTGTGTATATAACACTACCTATTCAGGAGTAGTATTCTCAACTTCTGGTGATGCAATTTCCAATTCTTCTGTAGTCTGCAACAAAGCATTTTCATCAAAAGTGACGTCATGACTGTATATCACTTTACCTGATGCAATGTCATAAATTCTGTATCCTTTTACTCTAGTACCATATCCAACAAATATGCCTTTCTTGGCTCGAGGCTCTAGCTTCCCATTGTTCACAAAGTAGTAAGCTGGACATCCAAAAATCTTGAGTTTGGAGTAATTTGCAGACCTGTTCATCCACAATTCAAATTGTATCTTACCATCTATAGCACTAGAGGGAGACCTGTTAACCAAAAAGAAAGCTGTGTTAACAGCCTCTGCCCAAAAGTTCTTGCTCAAACCTGCATTGGATAGCATGCACCTGGCCCTTTCAAGGAGTGTCCTGTTCAATCTCTCTGCCACTCTATTCTGTTGAGGGGTATGTCTGACAATATAATGTCTGGTAATTCCTATATCTTTACAAAAATTGTTAAACTCTTGAAAGCAAAACTCAAGACCATTATCTGTCCTCAAGTATTTTACCTTTCTATCAGTTTGATTTTCTACTTGAGCTTTCCAATGCTTAAAACTTTCAAAAGCATCGCACTTATGTTTCAAGAAGAAAACTCAATTCATGCAAGAGTAGTCATCAATAATAGAAAGGAAATACCTTGATCCTCTATGAGTCAAAGGAGAGTTGTGCAAGTCCCTAACAATCAACATGTATATAGTCTAATACTCCATTTGAACTATGCTGACCTTCGCCAAAAGACACCCTTTTCTGCTTACCATATACACAATGTTTGCACATATCAATGCAAACTACCTTGTGTCCTTCAAACCTGCCTAGACTACTCAATCTCTGCATCTCTTTCTGTCCCAAATGACCCATTCTTGAGTGCCATATAACAGACTGATATGCTCCTGATCTGATGTAACTGCTGCAGCTGAACCAGAAATAGGTGTACCCTGCAAAATGTATAAGGGGCCAGATTTGACACTCTTCATTACAACCAATGAACATTTCACAACACTAATCTTTCCCCCTTCACTTGAATATCTGTAACCCTTAGAATCAAGGGCCATAAGAGAAATCAGGTTCTTACTTAGTTTTGGAACGTGCCAAACATCTTCAAAAACTCTAATCAAGTCATCTTGCATCCTGAACTTAATAGTGCTAACACCTGTTCTAGAGCATACATTGTCATTGGCCAAGGTCACTTGGCCATCCTCCACCTGCTCATATGTATTAAAGTACTCCCTGCACTGAGTCATATGGTGAGATGCTCCAGAGTCCATGATCCACTGATCACCTGAATAGGCACTACAAGAAACTATAAGAGAAAAATCACCATCAGATGCAGAATCTGTTTCTGCCACTGCAGCCTTTCCTTTGTTCTTCAACTTGGGACAATTTACTTTCCAGTGTCCCTTCTCTTTACAATAATTGCAAGTATCCTTTGAGTACTTGCTTTTGGATTTGCTCCTGTTTCTGTTCTTATTACACCCTTTCCACTGGCTTCTACTTCTATTCTCTTGCTGATGAGCTGTGAGGCCAGAACCACTTGCCTCATTACTACCATGCTGCACCATGTGTTTCTGCTCTCTCGAATGAAGGCTGGATCTCACTTCTTCCAGTGTAATGGAATCTCTTCCAACTACACAAGACTGAACAAAATTCTCATAACTGAGAGGAAGTGAGCAAAGAAAGATGAGAGCTACATCTTCATCTTCAATGGTAATACCTATGTTCTTGAGTTCCATCAGAATAGAATTCAACTGATCTAAATGCTACTTAAGTGGTGTACCTTCCTTCATTTATAGTGAGAACAGTCTTTGCTTTAACAACAACTTGTTTGTTAAAGACTTAGTCATGTATAATGACTCTAATTTCTGCCAAAGACCAGAGGACGTTGTTTCATCTGCAACTTCTATGATTACCTCATCTGACAAGAACAGTAAGATGGTGGAGTGAACCTTCTCCTCCTGTATTCCAAATTCAGTACAATCTCTATCTAATGTGGCAACCTTATTTAAAGGTGCCCAAATGCCCTGTTGTTTCAAAAGTGCTCTCATTTTAATTTGCAACAGACTGAAACTATTTCTACCATCAAACTTGTCTATTTTCATGCCAGGAGTTGCCATCTCAAAAATTTAATTTTAAACAGTAATAATCACATAAAATTTCCAAACACACCTTCACAAATTTCTAATTTCAGAAATTGCCCAAAAATTCAAAAATGTGTTCGATTTGCTTCAACTTTTAACAAACCCCCAAAAACTGATTTCGAACTTGTTGAACTCGGATTAGTCAAATATCAAACACATCCAAAAAATTCAAAATTTGGCACAAGATCTGATTCTCAACATGTATTCAAAAATCTCAACCACTTTGCCACAAAAAATGGCCGGCAAAAGGAACCACGAAAATTTCAACAAGGATGCCAAAAATTAAAACCTCGGATTTGCCTTCACGAAAAATTACCCAAAAATTTCAAAGCTTCGGAGCAATGTGTGGAAGGTTTAGGAGGCTTATAAACCCATTTCACCAAGTAAAATGGAAGATATGACGATTTTGGCATTTTAGGGTTTCGACAGCGGCAGTAGCGGGGCTGCAACTTCCAGCCCAAAATATGGATTCAAATCCGATTTTTGATCTCTAAAATCGCTTTGATACCACATGTTGTGCTTCCACGAATAAAAGCCCTATGATTTCGGAAGAAATCGGGGCCCAAATCGAGGTCGAAAAGCTCAGATTTGGGAGATCGTTGCCGGCGTCGTAGGTCATGAATCCGCGATTTTTGAGTAGGAGAAGGTGTCAATTTGATCAATACATCCAAATACAAAGGATTTAAGTGGTTCCCCTTCACTTTGAGTACTTCACGGATGGGTCTATTGGTGGATTTCACTATTTGGTGGTAGGGTTACAAGGGGAGAAGAAGTAAGGAAGAAAGTTTCTTCTTCTAATCTCAATTTGTGCAAATTTTGGTTTTTATAGTCTAAGCCCAAATTTCAATAATGCCCTTAAGTATAATAAGTTACAAATCAAGTGAAATACAAACAAGATAAAAGTCACATTTTTTCAAAAAGCATGCAGATTGATCCCATTGAATTTGTATTAACATTAATAGAATTCGACATTGATGCAGCACAGAAAGATCAAACCTGCACCTTTGAGAAAAGGGTCGAAACAGGGTTGATGCGGATTGAAGACCCTATTGCAGATTTCTGGCCTCTTTTCCACAGAATCTAGACGGAAAGTGCACTTTTGATGCAATGGAGAAGGGCAAGCGCTCACCTTTCCGTTGTACTCATGCCAAGAGAGCACCACCAACGCAATGCAAGCTGGAGTCCCCATCGTCAACTTGGATCAAAAAATAGAGACGTAGAAACCTTGTGCTTAGGTTGTCATCTGTTGCTGTCGTGGTGGTCGAAGGGGTTGAGGTGTTGAAAAAAGGGCTACATAGGCAGATCTTGATGAGTGATTGCTGGATCTATGGCAAACGAAGAGGTTGAAGAAGGTTGTGAAGGTGCGAAGCTCTCAAGGTCACCTGTCACCATTTGAAGTTCTATTTGCAGAGGTTAAGAAGGGCTTGAAGCTCAAAATGTCGTCGATCCTTGATTTTCCCATGTATTCGTTCGTTCAAGCATCGACTGTTGAAGACCAATTGTTCCTTCAAGGTCAATCACTGCTTCAATAAGTGTGGAGGAGATCGAATCCCTCTAATACCATGTCGATTTTGTTGGGTTGGATGTACGTGAAGCCGAACGCCCTTGCATCAAGAAGGTGCACAAACAGCAGAGTATATCGGAAGCTGTGTGAGGTGATACGAGAGAGGAGAGTTGAGAATGTGATGTGCAATATTGAAATATATATGATGCATGCGTAAAGGTAAAATGTGTCGTATATTGTAAAAGTAAAAATATTACAATGTTTTTATCTTAACAAAATTTGAAAAATATTTTATAAACATTTATTCAAAAATTTTGTTTTTAAAGTAATCATTGTAACATGTAAAGTCAGTTGTGACATTAAAATATCAATATAATTAAATAGTAAACATTAATTAAAAGCAAAAATTTAAAATTTTACAAACAACACTACTACTTTTAACAAAAAAATATTATGTCTAAATTTCAACTCTTCTACGTGAGAGAGTAGTTCTTCAAAAACAAAACTACAACATTATTGCAGTCTATGATTACTGCGATTGAATACCAACAACTGCATCCACCTCTTTTAAAATGAATCGCCGAGAAAAGGAAAGGCGACACACCCGTTTATTTATACTATAATATAGAGAAGGGATCATCATTTTGGCTTGCATGTGGGAGACACGGCATACTATTACCTTTTCAAACTTTAAGCATTGATTTTCCTCGAGTTTCTGATTAAAGAAAAGGTGAAGTTAACATTGAGAGCAAGTTGAAAGAACCGACAAGCGACTTGATTTATTAATATAAGTTGTCATTACATATATATAAAGTACATTTGGTATATAATAAGGTCTTTCAACTTCAAAAATTGTAAAAAGTTAAAATTACGAATAATTTTACAAATAGTATTGAAACTTATATTAATAAATGAACTTATGAAAATTTATGTATACAAATTTGTGTATATAAATATTTATAAGAAATTGAAAAACCCTAAATCCTAAAATTCTTTGACTGAACACACACACATATATGTATATATAAAAGGTAAATACAGACACTACTAAAATATATTTTCTAGTAATACTTTACATCAATTGTCCAAATTTAAGGTTAGACTATTGAAAGACCTTAATAAAAAAACTATTTTAAGTAGATCTTTTTAAAAAGAATAATTTAAAAGAATTATAAAAAATACCATAAAAAAAACATAACTTAAAAATTACGTATCACTAAAAAGTTCGTGCGCGAGAGAGAGAGAGAGGTGATAAGTCGCTTGAAGCTTACGTGAACTTGAGATCAACCGCGCATTTCATGCAGGAAAAACGGGTACGAGTCCAATACGGAAGTGAGGAATTTTTACTTTTTCTTTTTCAAGTACTTTCTATTTCGTTGGCGTGGATTTTTTGGTAGCATTTTTGATTGATCAGAATTAATCGTAAAATCTTGGTATCTTCTGTGAGATGTATTTTTGTAATTTTAAGTTAAAATTATATAATTTTAATTTAAAATTATAAAAGTATAAATCTCTCGGGAAACTAAAACTACTGAAGTTTATTCCTAAATTATCTATAAATAAGTATAAGAAGGCAGGTTTGAGACAAAATCTAATTGATTTTTGTCAAGATACACGAAGTTAGAAAAGTATGTTGTAATAAAATTTTTATTAATTATAAGAATTTTTTCAACCTAACCGATAGAAAATGATAAAAAAATCTATACTTACAATGATAAAAAAATTTAAAATTTTTATACATTTTTTAAAATACACAAATATATGAAAATCTATAAAAAAATTAAAAAATTTCAATTCCAATATTTCTTATGGACACAAACCCACTCCCCTAAACTTTAAACCTTAAATCCTACTCTTATCCTCGTCCTTGACCGCCAGCACCTCTTTTAAATATCCTCGTCCGGGCCACCTTCGGCCACCTCGGCGGCGGCGACGACGATCGGAGAACCCCATCGTTCATTCCTTTGCCGGACCTACACGACAATGGACGGATTGCTTAAACATGACCTCCGCGGACTCGGGACTGCCTCCACGTTCCATTCCATCCAACCCGGCCCGCTCGGAGAAGAAGCGGACAGCCGAAAGGGCCCATGTAAGAAGGGCCTAATTGCAGAATAGGCCCAAGGTAAAATATTTTACTTTTCACTCGGAAAATGTTTCGGATTTAAAAATTAAAATGTCGGTTTCTTCGATGTAAGAGGAGTTGGAGCAATATGTTTGGTTTGGTTCGACCATGGAAAGCAGCATTTGTTGCTTTCTTCCAAAATTCAGATGCATTTTTGTAAAGTTTTATATATTAAAATTTTGTCGGTAAGTTTGCTTGTATAAGGTTGCGTTTGGAATTTTATTTTTTTTAATTGTGAGAGTAGTAAAAAATAATTTTTAAAATAAATTTTTCTCACATCAATTGTCGAACTATTCTTAAGAATGGATACCATCATAAATTTGTATGATTGTAAATATATTTATAATATTTATATATTTTTAAGTATTTAAATAAATGATATTAATATTAAAATTTTATTTTTTTAATATTAATATAAATTAAATGCCATGATAAAATAATTATAAAAAATTATCTCAAAAACCTATCCATGTCATCGTAGATTTGAGAATAATTTTTTGATTTGGAAATTAACTTTCCGAAGTTTACTTGTAGCACGTAACCTGAAGACACTAGTCTGATCACTCACGTATCAAATTGAGAAGAGTACGTTTAGAAATAATTTTTTTTAAATAAAGTTGATATTAAAATTATTTTTATGAATAAAATTATAATTACATAATAATTTAAATAATAAAATTTATAAAATAAAAAAAATGTTAAATATAATTTTAAAAATTTTAAAAATTAAAATCAGACGAAACCTAGAACTGGATATCGATCGGAATCAGTAATCTCGTCAATTAATTTCAAGAACGCTGTACAGAGAGAGAGAGAGAAGGGGGCAAAAAAGAAGAAGCTGGAATCCCTAGTTCTCAAAATATTATACTCTTTCGCGTAACCGAAAGAGCGCGCCGGGCGATGGACTACCAGCACTGGTCCGTCTCCCACCTCCCGGTGCTCATCCCGTAGGTCGTCCGCGCATCCTTCCATCGGCCGGCCGAAGCGTCGTACCTAGCCTTGGCGACAGGATCGGAGAGGGTGGCGTAGGCGTCGTGGATCTCGATGAAGTCGTCCTGGCCGTTGGCGACGCAGGCGTCGGGGTGGAACCGCTTCGCCAGGGACCGGTACGCGGTCTTGATCTCCGCCGCGGTGGCGGTCTTCTTGACGTGCAGGATCTCGTAGGGCGTCCGGGAGGCGGCAGACACGGCGACGGAGGCCTTGACGGTGGGACGGCGGCACGAGGTCGAGGGAGAGGAGGGGGTGGGGACGTGGAAGGAGGCTGCGGCGGCGTAGATCCCAGACATTTGGAGGCGGCGGCGGCGGCGGCGGAGGAGGAGGAAGAGGGGGTTGTGTTCGGTTCGGTTTGGTTTGAGATGTGGTGGTCGTGGATTGGGTTTTATGAGCAAGCGTAGTCACTGAGTATTTTTTTTAAAAAAATAACATTTATATTTTTTATTATTAAAATTATTTTTTCTCTTCTCCTCGAAGATAACTGGATTTATAAAAGTAAACGGAATGCCTTAAAATCGTCACTTTTTCTCATGTCCTCCAATCACACACGTCCCTGTGGGCGCCTCAGACGGAAGCCTTTCCACCTCAGCTTCTAGAAGCCCGTCGACCACCGCGAACCGAACGTGACGCTTCGCCTGCCCTTGCACTTTTTGGTATTTGTTTAATACATGTGACGTTGCTTTTTCGATAGTAACGATGCGATGTTGTACGTAGACTTTTTGTTGTGACCGGGCGGTTCAAACCGTGTGGGCAGATAACACATACGCATGCATCTGTAGAAGCTGAAGCATCGTTCAATCGTAAATGCAAAAATAACAAAGCAAAATAATATTTTTTTTAACAACATCCAAGTAAATATATTTTTTAATCATTAAAATTATATCTTAATGATTTAAAAATTTATATTAAATTTATAATCTCAGATTTAAAATTTTATTCATACATTTAGATTATCTCAGGTAATCATAATTTAAAAAAGTAAATATGTTTTTTCAAACCATTTGGGTGTATACACCTCACTGACGGGTCATCATGTATACACGTATGTTGAACTCTGGTGTATGTTGAACACGTGTTACATCAATGAAGCCTTCATTTGTCAGGAGACGTGAAAGCATACTTATCCAAAACGTCGTTGCACCGACAACACGTTACACGAGTTATATAACTTTGAAGATAAGATTACATATTATTAAATAGTATAATAAAAATAAAAAAATTTATTGTAATTGTTAAAAAAAAATTAATTTCGTTTTAAAAATTATATTAGTCTATAAAAAGTGTAAATTTTTAATTTATCTAATGCATAGACTTTGTGAAACAAAGTTTATGTTTGTATATATACAAAGGGCACGAGTTCTACAGGCGTCCTTCGATTTCACGATCGATGGTTGAAATTTAAAAATTTAAATGTTACTTTCTCTCACGCAGGTGAAATTTAAAAACATTCTCTCTCGTGCAATAGTTGAAATTTAAAAACACTCTCTCTCATGCAAGTAAAATTTAAAAATACTCTTCCTCAGGTGAAATTTAAAAACACTCTCTCCCTTAACTTTAAAAATTCACTATATTTCGAACCATTGTATTAATTAACTTATAAAAATTAATTAATTTTTCATTAATTACAAATACGGTGATTAAATTTGAAAGAAGTTTGTGGATTTTTTTAAAATAATTTGATTTTAATTATGTAGTGTTTAATAAAAATAATTCAAGGTAGATTTTTTTTAACTTAAATATTAGGGTGGATTTTTTTAAAAATAATTCGATTTTAATTATGTAGTATTTAATAAAAATAATTTAAGGTGAATTTTTTTGTGTTAAAATAAATGGACTGCTTTTACGTGAGTGAGTTTTTTTTCGACGTAGGAGTTTTTTTTTCGAATACTTTCTCTCTTCATCAAACACTCATTCAACTTTGATCTAACGGATGCTTATAGAAGTTACTTCTGTAAGCGCACCATTTTACCCATATGTATATTATATATAATTATTTTAGGATTTAGGCACATTATGTGTGTTTTATTCTTCTTAATGTTTTTATTTGTGAAACAAAGTTGACTTTTAAAATTACTTTTAATATTTTTTTAGTAGATTTATAAAAAATTAATTTTATAAATATTCAATCTAATAACTTAAAATATATTAAAATTAGTTTTTATCATCTCCTTTCTTTTTTTTCTAAACTTCTTTACCTTTCTCATTAATTTCAAATTAGAATACTAAATTATTGAACTACCTTATTTTAACGGAGAATAAAAATTTTAAAAAATGGTTTAAATTTGAATATAAGTAAATCAATTTTTTATAAACATCATTAGATAATTGAAATCCTCATTATTATATAAATTTTAATAGATAAATTTTTATTACTTTAATTATTATATAATTTTAATTTTATTTACAAAATTAATTTTAATTTTAACTTTAATTAATTGTAAAGCTAACCGAAGCTAAGTGCGCATTTATCACTTCGCAGTGCGTGCTGGTCCCACGTAAACAATTGATTGAAAGTGGTATAAGGGTCCGTTCACGAACCGTTTTTTTTTTCAAATTTTACTTTTATTTTTACGATGATATTTTTATTTTTTATTTTTTTAATATTATTTTATTATTGTATCTATCATTACATTAATTTTTATATATTTTAAATAATATTATTTTATAATTAAATTAAATTATCAAATAAATATCAACATAAGTTAAATTTTCCCTATAATATTTAAAAAGAATATTAGTTATTTTTTACTAACATGTAATATTTGAAAAGATGGGAATCACTATTTTTTAAATAGTGGTGAAATATGCATTAATGTTCTTCGTACATATTTTTTACTGAACAAATAACAAATTCTGATAGTTAGATGGAAGTAGATGAGAAAGTTTAAGTTAATTGAATTGTAGACGATTTACACTTTATGAGTTTGAATTTCATTTCTTTTGTAAACTAAACAATGAATAGCACTGGTAAAAATAAATTGAATTCAATTCTACTGATACAAATAAATGATCAATGAAAATTAAATTTATGTCAATTCAATTCCTATAAATTTTATGGACACAAACAATACCTAAGTTATTAATTCAAAGGTAAGAATGACCATTACTAGTGGAAGTACTGGTTCTAATAAATTTCAAGTAAAAATAAACTTCCTATTTAAATTAAACTTCACTAATAAATTCTGATCCATCTCTAACTAAGCAAATTTTAAGTCAAAAATGTGCAAAATGAAAAATACATGAGAATATTTAGATGATAGCCTTATGACAGTTGTAAAAGGAAAGAAGGTTTCTATATTTCCATATTATCTAAAAGAAGGCAAAGAGAAGACAAGCCACATAAGTTTAGGAAAGTTAAATTTAAGTTTAATCTTCTTAGCTAGTTGTAACTTTAAAGATAAAATTGTCATCTAAAAAATGTCTCAAATAATGAAGAGCATGTTATTTCAAAAGTTGGAAGCAATATCATAATCAATAAAAAATGTATTACAGTTAAGATTACGTTCGAATAGAAAGGGCTACCTCCCCGCTTTTTTTTATACAAGTTGTCTTTCGTAAGAAATTGATTGTGTACGTTTGTTAAAATTTTTCTTTTATAACTCTGATTTATTTATTTTTTATCATTATTTACGATAATGACGATGTTGTTATCATTATTTCTTTCTATATTTTACAATTCATGACATCATTGAATAATAAATAAATAAAGGCGAGAGCAAAAGTGAACTGTATAATCTGAGCCATCGGTTGTAGTCAATTTTGATTAACTTTTAAAATTACTTTAATATCATTATTATTATATAAATTTTAATATATAAATTCTTATTACTTTAATTACTATATAATTCTAATTTTAATTCGTTTACAAAAATAATTTCTATTTCTATTTTATTCGACACTCGAAAAGTAAAACTATTCTGAAATGCACATTTGAAATCAACGAAAATAACATTTTTTTATCGTCTGGTGGGTGGAACTACTACTTCACCACCGCGGCTGTCATATTGATTGTTTCCGGTGGAGCTTCCAGAAGAACTCATCCAACCAGACATGTTAATAGATATATTGTGTCTAATTTTTTATAGACATAGTATTATTTACATCGTGTTAGGTCGTATCTTATTTTTTGATTAATAACCCATGTGTGGTCCATCTGGCACAATCTATTTTAATTCGTGTCAAGCCATGTCAACTTAGCTTGGCATGTATGGTTCATTTTTTTCAAATTATTTTTTATTTTATTAAAAAGTAATATAACATTAATATAATTTATAAATATTAAAATATGGTTAAATATAATATTCAAATTCTCAATCATATATCATTTATTGACAAACTCAAAATACCAAGTTATGTATGATTAATGTATGATATTTGTGTTGTGTTATGTTAAATATAATTTATGTCAATCCACGTGTTAAAAGCAAATTATATTATATTGACACAAAAATACTAAAATGTAACTTAAATACTATTTATCAAATCATATCATACTATTTTAATTGATATGATTTAATATTATATTGATCCTAACAGATACGACCAGTTGTACACCCAACGGCCACACTAGTGGTGGTGAGTGGTCCAAGCATGCACCTGACATGATGATTCACTGCATGGGCCTGGGCCGTCCGACGACGTCTACACTACACTCGGGGCCTCGTTATGTCGAGAACCGACCGGACATACCGACGACGTGGCCCATACGCCACCAACACTCGTCCGTCCGGTAGGTCTGGGCCCGTACATCCGTCAAATGCCTGTGGATTACCTACTGGTTTACGTATTTTTTTATTATGTACGTTAATTTTTTATTATATATTGTAATATTTTACAATAATATTAATTAAATAATTTAAAAAAATATAGATATCATTTTATTTAATTTTACCATATAAACAAATATATCTTAAGGTCTCATTGTTTATCCAGTTTCAACTTCAGTAATATTGTGAAGAGTTAAAGTTGAAGATAATTTTGTAAACGATGATAATAAAGTTACATAGTAAATAATGAGATAAAAAATTATGTATGAGAATTTATGTAATGATAATAATATATAAAAATTTGAAGTTAAAGAAAACAAATGATTCGTAAATTTTACTTATTATAATCTGCGTACGTGAAGATACTTTTACTGCATTTGCGAAGAGTGCAGTGCACAAAAAGCGTGGGCGTGCATGAGGAATGATGTCCCGTTCCGTCCCCGCGGCCACCTCACTCCACGCCATGTATGCATGTATGATGAATGTTCTTTAGAAAAATATCATGTAAATCTTTTGATTATTTTTTAATTTTTTTTATTATAAAATTAATTTTTTATAAACTTCTTTATGTTATCGTTGTTATATAAAGTTTTACAAAGGGTGAAAAGATCCGTGCAAACTCTCGAGGTGGGCCGATACGTGAGACGTCCGGTCCGTGACGTCGGAACCGAACACGCAAAACCAAACCCCGCGCGCAGGGGGGGTGCACATGAAACAAAAGGACGATTATGCCCCGAAACCCTTTTCGGAATTTCATATTTGGTACGCGCGAATCGAGGGTGGGGGAGGGCAGATGCGGAAGACGGAAAGCGCGGGAGGGACGTATATAAGCGACGCAGGCAGAGGGGAGGGCGACACGGGACGCAGGGATGGGGGTGGTGCCGTGGGCGTCAGATGTCATGGCGGTGGATGGGAGCGTGTGAGTCGTCGGGGCGGTTTTGCTCTCGGTTTCTTCTTGCTCGCTCGTCGGAGGAGGATCCGACGACGGCGACGGCTTCTTCTTCCGCGTCGTCACGAGCAGGAGCTCGGGTTGATTCGAAGCTCGCGTGCATGCTCGGGTGCGTGTCGATTCGTTGGCGTGTGATGCTTCTTCTCTCTCTGTTTTTGCGATTTCCGATTCCATTTGCATGCGCTGGTTTCCGAGTGAAGTGTGATTAGTCGGAGGATTGGGGGTATATGATAGGGACGATTTCGATTTTCGAATTTTAGGCTGTCTCATTCATGGAAGTACAAACGATTCCAAGTTTTAAGGATCGATCGATCGTTCGATATGGAACCTCCGTTTCTCTTTGCTTACGATGTGATGATTTCCTTGGCTTCTTTTTTTTGTTTACCGAATGAACTGGAAATTTTAGAAAACAACTGTAGAGGTGAGGCAGAATGGGGATTCAAATTGGGATGCGGATTGCATCGATTTGATCAATCCGTATGATTCCTTTGTTTTTTCCGGTTTTCGATAAATCAGTAATTCGATGTCGTATATGATCGATCAGTACGTATCTGATGCCATCTTTTTTCAACAGCATTCGTTAATTCTTTGTGTTTTCGTAAAGAAGGAAAGCCGAGAGTGTTTTCTTTTTCAAAGTACATCATCATCGATCCCTGCTTTCACCAGAGATTCCATTCTGCACGTCCTTCACACTTGTTCATCTCCGTCGATTTCCTCTCGCTACTCTCAAATCTCAAGTTTCCAGATCCTACCCTTTTTCTTCAGACATGGAACGCGAAAACAAGAAGAGAACGCGGGGCCACGAAGAAGAGGAGGACGGCAACTTTGGAATGCACTCCAGTGATCGCAAACAAAAGCAGAAGCAGAGCGATGGTCACGTCCCTAAAGTTGTCTCCTCATCGTCGACCAACGCCTGCCGCCCCGTCGGCGTCTTCGACTTCCCCTGGCAGGGCCGGTTTGTGGCTGCCGCACCGGAGCTGGACGGGTGTGACTTCCGCGACGTCTTCTTTCGATCGCTCGTCGACGGTAGCTCGGCCAAGATCGGGCTTCCGGGGGATCGGCTGCGCAGGACTCCAGCGCCATTCTCGTTGCTCACCGACGACGGATTGTGGCCATTCGATGACGATATGGATGGTGTGGATTGCATCTGGAGCTCTGTCCTCCGCCAGCCGCTTCTCGCCGCAAGACCTGGCAAAGCCTCCAAAGCGTGACGTTGGCGAAACGCAGAAAGCGGGGGCGAGGGGCGACTCACACGCTGGATTATACACGAACTTGGCTTGCAAGACATGCCTACGCGTGGACGTTGGCGCTCGTTTTGTTGTTTTCGTCGTCATCGGACATCGGACATCGGAATTCTTGATCGAAGAAAGTAGTTTTCGTTAACATTTCATTTTTCAATCAATCCAGATTGAGCGAAAAAATTTGTCTGTCACATAAGTTTAAATTTAATTTTTATTTTGATTGATGTAAAATTATTCCAACGCTTTTACTAAAACCTTTTATTCTAGCAAATTTTTTCAAGCTCGAGTAAAGAGTTAAAAAGCACCTCAAATTTTTATCTATTTTGGACCCAAATCTGCGAATGGGTCTTCCGATTTTAATTTTATTGCGTAGAAGTTTTTTGAATCTTTCCCGATGAAATGATTGCGTAAAATCTGCTTTGAATCAACAACACAACCTAATTTAAGTTGTATTTATTAGGGTAGTATCTGTTAGAAGGTTTTTTTTTTTTTTTTTTTGCTAAAGTTGATGTTAAAATTGTATCATTTTTGTTGTGGTTAGATTTTTATTGAAGTTAATTCTATTTATTTGTATTTTTGTTGAAATTAGATTTTTTTTATAATTAAATTATATTTATTTAAATTAATGATGATATAACTCTAACGTAACAAAATCACATTCAATTAAAGTTTTTTTGTGTGATTTATTTTTAAGACATATTATATATGAAAAATTAAATTATAGGATTACATTAAATAATAATTATGATTTTTTAAAATTATTTATATTTGTATGTTGTTCATTGTAAAATAAATATGCAATATTAAGATCATATAAATCGTATATTGTAAAATAAAATTTATTACTATTACAATTTAAAATTTTACTTGAAAATATAAATAAAATCTACATACTTTATTAAAAAAAATACTATCACAATTACAAAATTCAAAAGTACAACATTACAAATAAATAAATTTGTAAAAACATACAACATATAATTAAATATAACATTCAAGCAAGTTAAGAAGGACTATCTCGTACATATAACTTTCAAACAAATATAACTCAAAAAACCAATTTTTTATTATTTTCCGTTTTTATCCTCTCATCATTACTTTCGTTTTAATTTTTTTTATTTTCTCCATTTTATATTTTATTATTTTTTTTCTTATTTTACGTTTTGATTTTTTTGCCCCCTTTCTGCAACCCTTTCTTCCCTGACTAGTTGTTTGCTCGTCTCCTCCACCTCTTGCCAATTGCAAAAACTCATGAGGTCGACGATCCAACTCCCGCTATGTGCAACGCCACACATGTCGTTCGCTAATTCATCACCACCTGTTGAAAGTCCTCTTTCGAGTTACTACCCCTCTCCTTCTTCGCCCCGATTTCAGACTTCCAGGGGAGGAACCCAAAAATCAAGGTCCCTTCTTCCACCATTGAAGGGCCTTAGCGCGACCTGCCACTCGCCCGCCGCCACTCGTTGTCACCCACAAACCTCTTGGCCGGCGGGGTGAGTTTGGGTTCACGGGGTGCGCACAGGAAAGAGGGGGAGAAGAAGGTAGATCCAACCCTTAGGCGTAGGAAGAGGAGATCCGTGCGAGGTACGAAGGAGAGGAGGAGATCCGTGTGAAGTACGAAGGAGAGGAGGAGATCCAGCGAGGGTCGGTTGCAAAGGGAGAGATCCAGTAAAGGAGGAGGGTTTGGGTAAAAGAGGGGGGGGGGGGGTTTGGCAGTCGACAAAGGTCCAGGATGTGCGAAGGGATTTTGCAGAAAAAATATGAACAAGGGATTTTTGTTGTGAAAGTTATTTTTTACGTTGTAACGAAAAAAATCGGTCAAAATAAGTTTTTTAAATGAACGTGAATAAATAGTAATTAAAGTTTAGAAAAAAGTAAATATTATGTATAGTTATATTATTTGGTAAATTAATATTTTAATTTTTAATGTACATAGTAATAATATTTGATGTAATGTGATTAAAATTACATGAATGATAATTTAAATTGAATTTTAACTATGGTTACTGTGGAATTTATGTATTTGTTAAAAAATAATTATAATTCCAGTTGTGTAAACAAACCATACCTAAATTTTTTATTATATTGTCAGGTAATTTTAACTTATATAAATTTTTATATATCATTATTTTTTATAAATTTTTATATATAAATTTTTATTTTATAATTTACTATATAATTTTAATATTATTTATAAAATTATTTTTAACTGCAATTTTCTATCATTATCGAAGATAAAATATATCATTATACTTGTAAAAATGTAAGTAAAATTTTTACTATATATTTAAAATCATCCAGAAAACGACTTCGGATGATTAATTCTACGTTCTCATGTATTTAAATACGATCGGAATTTTTTTGCTCCAGGCTCCCGTCCCTTTTAGTTATATTATTTTAAAAAAAACTAATTACATAAATGCTTATTCTATAGTATAACATATTATAAATCATAATTTAATTTACTAATTTTTTTGATATAAAAATAAATAAGTAAGAATTGACCGATCTTTGCATTTTACACAAAAACCAACATTTATTTAGACATCGTTTAGGAAGGTTTCATCTCATTTCAAAGATGAAATAAAATTAAAATTAAAGTTATTTTTATAAATTTAATAATAACAATTTATATATTAAAATTTATATAATAATAATAATATAAATGGAGTCAATTCTTTAGTAGTATCATTAAGTTTTTTTTCTAGTAATATTTAATTTTAAATTATTTTCCTATGTATATAAGGTAAAGGAAAATCAAAAAGGGATTCAATAGACAATAAAAAAGAGATTCAATAAGGTGGTGATATATTACGAGAATTTAGTCAATTAAGGTAGAAGAAAAAATGTCATCGTTAAAGTCATCGAACATAATATTTTATAGGCGTAAACTTATAAATATCAATTAAATAATAGAAATTGCTTGTGTAGATCAATGTAACATTGATTAAAAAAGTTATTAAAAAATTTAAATAATTTAAATTTAATCTAAACTATTAAATTAATACCATCAGGACATTTTCCATAATATTAAAAGTTTACACAAAATTAAAATTAAAGTTCAGTCAAACAGGATCTTAATTTCAATAAAATTTGTATGGTGTGGTTACTCGATGGTGATATTTTAAGGTTTTGTTTTTCTTTTTACTTATAACTTTTATAAGTATTCTTAATTTAATAATAACATATATATTTTTTAATTTATTATTTTTATTATTAAAATTATTCTTCTCTTTCTTTTAATCTCAAAATTATTTTTTAAAAATTATTTTTTTCACTCATAAAAGTTAAGAATAAAAAAAAGAAACGCTCCTAACTCTAATTTCGTACTTTTTCTTTACTTACCATGATATATATATTTTTTAATTTATTTTTTTATTATTAAAATTATTATTTTTTCTTTTATTTAAAATTTATTAACTCAACAATTATTATTTTCGGAGCGACTCTCTCTCCATCGAACCATCGTCGCTTTCTCGGTGACGTCACACTCTCCGCTCGTTTTAAACACCAGTAGAGCGAGCGTAAGGCAAGATTCCCTTTTTGCGGAAGCAAAGAAAGGTGGTCTTCTCGACTTCTCCCGAGGGGAATGCGCGGGGGGTTGGATTGAACGGTGGTAGCAACCGACTTTCGTGGAGATCATCAGATGGCCGTCGGCAGGAGGTTGGTCGTCTTTCTGCTCGCGTTCACGGTTGCGGCACCCATCGTGCTCTACAGGGATCGGCTCGGAAGCTCTACCGACACGTCCTTGCGTATGTTGTTCTTTCTATTTGTCGTTCGTCGCCGAATGGGACGGCGGATTTCTTGGCGTTGGGTGGTTCTTTTTTGACGGGATTTGTGTGCCTTTTCGTTGTTGATGCAGCAAATGGGTCGTTCTCTGAGGATGCCGCTGCTTCTCTGGTGGGCTTTTTTTCTTGTGTGGTGTTTTTGGGTTTCAGGATTCGTGTCGGTGGTGTCTTGTTTGTGGGTGGGTTTCTGATGGTTGTTCTTGTTTCTTGCGTTCTATGTTATGTTGATGGTTTCAGAAGCTTGGGAATGGTGGTGAGAAGCTGAACGCCATTTCCCAGGTAAAAAAAGAGGGCCCTTTCCCTTTTCGGAGTTGTTTTCGTTCGTTAGATCTGCTTTGATTTTTGATGATGGAATCGTCATTGTTTTCACGGGTGCTTATTCATTCATGTCTAGGAATTCGAAATCATCAGAGAGCCGTCTGGAGTATCACCTTCAGATGCCTCAACCGAAGCAACCCACGTTTCGGGTATACAAGTTGCTTCTCTTTGTTCTTCCCTTCTTCCAAATGCCGATTCTTTTCCTTTGTTGATTCATTAAAGACTTGACCACCTTTTTGAACCAGTCAGATCAAGATCTTGTTCTCTCTTTTTAGGAAAAGATAAACGAATTGAACGCCCCTTTCGCTGGATCATGTTCTGTGTATCTTGCAGATGCCGTGGCAGAACCTTCCGGAGATCATAAGCACCGTGTTCTCTCGGCAGTGGAAGATGCTGTTTTGTCCAACGAGAAGGGTCTGATCCAACAGGTTACTGTTGGGGTCGGCTCTCATTCTGGAGTTAAGGTAGAGAAAACGCAAAATGCTGAACAGGGGGAAGAGGTCAAGGGGAGACAGGTGATGTGCTTTATTAGTTTCTTAACATCCATGGATTAAAGGGCTCTCATGTCATAGGGATATGCATCTCAATTTTGGATTGGTTGCACTTTTCTTTTACGTCTGAATCGATTTCTGGTCATTGCTTGATTAATGTACTTCACCATTCTGATCTGTATTTGTGTGATTTATTTCCTTCAGGACCCTAATTTTGGGCATCAACGTGAAGGTAGAACTGCTAAAAGCGATTGGCATGAATCTCCAAAGACATTGGGGAAAAATGCTGCAAACAAGCCTGTTCCTGATTTAAGGGTTCGGCAGCTGAGAGATCAGCTGATTAGGGCAAAGGTTTATCTAGGACTTGGATCAAGTAGAAGCAACCCTCAGTTTATGCGGGAGCTCCGATTGCGAGCAAAAGATGTCCAACGAGTTGTTGGCGATGCAACTAAGGATTCAGAATTGCCAAGGATGTAAGTTCTTGGAATTTGTTATTTCTCTTCTGCTTAAGTTGCATGGGATACCTTGGTACCAGTTAACAACAGGAATGTGTTTAACGTGTACCACTTTTTCTTATTCCTTCATGTGCATCGCATTCTCTTATATGTTTCTTCTCCATCTTCTGAAACCAGTGCAAATAAGAAGCTCAGGGAGCTGGAGCAAACACTGAGTAAGGGAAAGCGGATCCAATATGACTGTTCTACTTCCTTAAAGAAGCTTCGTGCTATTCTTCACTCGACAGAAGATCAATTAAGGGTTCACAGGAAACAAACGCTGTTCCTGACACAGCTTGCTGCAAAAACTCTTTCTAAAGGTTTGCATTGCCTACCCTTACGGCTTTCGGCCGAATACTACTCATTGAATCAAAGTCAGCGAGAGTTTCCCAATCAAGAAAAACTTGAGAATCCGGAGCTTTATCACTACGCATTGTTCTCGGACAATGTATTGGCATCGGCAGCAGTAGTGAACTCAACGGTATCCAATGCCAAGGTAATGCGAAGTTTGCCTACTTTCTTCTGTCTGTTGTTTGAGTGTATGTTCAGTTAATTACCAATGGTTTTTTCTTCTTTTCTTCTGAAATTTTCCATTTGCAGGATCCTGAAAACCATGTTTTCCACATTGTCACCGACAGGCTAAACTATGCAGCGATGAGGATGTGGTTTTTGGCAAATCCTTCTGAGAAGGCTACCATCCAAGTTCAGAACATTGAAGAGTTTACATGGCTGAATGCAAGTTACAGTCCGGTTTTGAAGCAACTTGGGTCTGCTTTCATGATAAACTATTACTTCAGAACTCAGCATGCTAACTCCGATGCAAACCTGAAATTTCGAAATCCGAAGTATCTTTCGATATTAAATCATCTTCGCTTTTACTTGCCTGAGATCTTTCCAAAGCTCAATAAAGTGCTATTCGTAGATGATGATATTGTAGTGCAGAAAGATCTGACTGCCCTTTGGGATATCAATTTGAAAGGAAAGGTTAATGGTGCAGTTGAAACATGTGGAGAAAACTTTCATCGGTTTCATAGGTATCTGAACTTTTCAAACCCTGTCATAGCCGAGAACTTCAATCCTCATGCTTGTGGGTGGGCATATGGAATGAATGTGTTTGATCTAGAGGAATGGAGAAAACAGAACATAACAGAGCTCTACCATTTCTGGCAGAAGCTGGTATAATTCTGAGCTTCTAATATCATCTTCTTTAATGGCACGAGCAAGTGCTTATGTTTTTTGTCTTCTTTGCAGAATCATGATCGGCTACTGTGGAAGCTGGGAACTCTTCCTCCTGGTCTGATCACATTCTACAATCGAACATTTCCCTTGAATCGATCTTGGCATGTTCTTGGCCTTGGCTATAATCCAAATGTCAGCCGGAAGGACATTGAAGGAGCTGCTGTCATACATTACAACGGGAATTTGAAGCCCTGGCTTGAGATTGGCTTTCCAAAATATCGGAGTTACTGGACAAAGTTTCTGGACTACGATCATCCTTACCTCAGAGACTGCAACATCAATCCCTAGAGAGCGCATACATGGTAATCAAGCTTTCTGCACAAAACCGTGCTACTTGGTTCTTCCTTTTGTCGCCCAATCGGATTTCATTGTTGTTGAGATTTGTCGATGCGTTTGTAACCTACCATCTTCATCATCAATTAGATCATGAAGAGTATGTATACCGTATACGCTGTAAATATTCCAAAGTAGTGTTCATGGCAAATCAGCTTTGTTGGAAACGTTCATTTCGCTTTGTCACTGTAAAAATTGATGATGAAGATGTGGGAAGAAAAGGTTGGGTGTGGTGTTTGTAATACATTACAGCATCGTTTACTTTTTCTTAACGTTATCTATATTTCTCAATTTACTCTTTTTATCATTAAAATTATTTTTTCTTTTTTTTCATCTTAAAATTAAATTTACTTTTACTATTATCAAAATTATTATTATTATTTTCTTAAAATTATTCACTTAAAAATTATTTTTTTCCTAAGTTAGATAAATGATCTCCACGTGAATACGTTGTGTCATCAATATGGTATCCAGCTGTATCTGGAAGGCCATGTTTTTTAACTAACCCGCGGCAGGACATCCCCGACCACCATTATTGCAATCTATGGTATTTCCACCTTCTGATAAAACCCACCAAGTTATCGAGCCCAGGACCAGGAGGCACATGGCGTGCATGGTTGGCTCATACCAGCCACCTGCGGACGCACCCACCCACTCCAAATACGGCGTCGATTGCAGAATTATCTTGTTCCTTTCTGTGCTTCCGGAGGAGACGTTGTGTTGGAGTGTTTCATGGTTGTCGGTGAGGCGGATGATGTGGTTGGAAGGGCACGTCCAGAGGAGGTGTCCTGTTTTGTCGGTGAATGATTGGGGTGTGTGCGTCGAGGCCGAGCGAGATGGATTTTTCCATGTTGCCGAAATAAAGGGGTCAGAACAGAAGCTTTGATGAATGGGCGAGAACAGAGGGCAGCAGAGATCTGGGTTCGTGAGAGATCTGTGATTTTTCGAGGATAAGGTTTTGTTTAACGAAGTTTGTAAAATTTTTTACTATATATTTTAATATAATAAAAATAAATTCTTTTTACTATAATCGTTAGTAAGAAAAATATAAAAAAGATTTTCTTATCTTAAAAATTAATTGTATTGATTTAAGAAAACCTAAATTCTTTATTAAACTAGTCTATTAACTTGTCAAATAAGAAGATACAGATTCCTAAGAAGTGGCTGTTGTTGACCTGCAACTGTTGCATATTGACCGTCAGACTTGTAGATAAAAAGCATATTGTTGATGGCTTCCATATATAATACAGTCGACACTCTTAAATATAAATGGACTGAAATTTACCAAGATTATTTGAAGGAAGAGTTTTAATAAAAAGCATCAACAAGTTGCTCACCAATTGCGTCAAACTTTGTCTAGAATGCAATGATGGTCAATATAATTTCCACGTACTTCATTCAAAGATGAAAAATTTAGATTCACAGTGAAAGTCATGTATGGTTGTAAAACTATAACAAAAAAGTCAAAGAATAACAAAGGCTTAAACAAAAGCTGAACATAAGTGTTCAAACATGGAAAATGAACTAGCCATGTGGTTGTTGGGTTTCCCTACGTGTAGAGGATGACCCACGTAAAATGTTTTTACAGGAATATTTATACAAAATATTCCATTTAAAAGTTGTTAGGTTAATGCATGTCTTAATTAAGAGTATAAATCAAGGTTAGACTCAACCATGTTGACCTGGTTTAATACAATTAAATCATGCCATTAATTGGTCTTGGACAACTTGTTAAGCAATTGCTTTCCAATGGAATCAAGTTGTGATTTAACCTAGTTTTTACATGCCGGAAAGTTTAGGCCAAATAGGACAAGATAGTGAAAGTTTATACGTTAGAATTTGCATAGTAATAATAACGTTAGAGTTTGTGTAGTAATAATAATGTTAGAAGTTTGCATGAAATTAAAGTTGAAGCTAAAACAAACAAAATCATTGTCTTGCAACATTTGCACCACACTATCAAGACTTGGTTTATCTATTGATTGTCTTTGATAACAACATGGTGTTAATTAATGGTTTCTTTGGAAGTCAAGTTTCCCTAAATTAATGTAGTCAACACTAGGAGAGAAATGTACAAGACATTGATAGAATGTAATCAAGACTGGGTATTTATTGATTGTCTTATTTTGATAATATGTTGATGATTTTTGCGAAAATCTGTTTCGGTGAATGTACGTAAAACACTGCAAGCTTGAGAGATGTATAAATCATTAAAAGAATGTAGTGCCAATGGACAACCTACCATGCCAATTTAAATAACCTTATAAAATTCAATGCTTCAAGCATTATATCTAAATTTATTTATGAATATAGTGCCTTTCCGATACTCAACAATTCTTTTGAGAATATTAAAATGATTAACAACAATCATAATGTATAATGTAGAACATAAATGTCAGTCTAACTGTTGGGTAGGAGAAATGTCATCTTGCGCCTTACCGTAACAAGATGTCGTGATTGAAAAGCTGGGGAGAAGTGTCATCTTGTGCTGCCTGCACAGGAGAAGTGTCATCTTGTGTCTTATCGTGATTGAAAAGTTAGGGATCAGATGACTTAGGTCACACTCAACACAGACCAGTAAGGTACTACGAGTCCTTAAGAGGCATTGAGGAGCTCTTGCTATTATCTCAAAGTTTCAGCATAGTGACAACACTCGATCCTAACAAATGGTATCAGAGTGGAGGAGGTCTCATGTTTGAGTCCTAACAAACGCGTGCAATGTGTACACATGTTGAGGGGGGATTGTTGGGTGCCTAGCACATGTCCTCTTGTGTGTGTCCCAACTATGTCGCTTGCACAGGAGAAGTGTCACCTCGTGTCTTAGTGTGACAAGAGGTTGTGACTGAAAAGCTGGGGACCAGATGACCTAGGTCACACTCGACACAGACTAGTAAGGTGCTGCGAGCCCTTAAAAGGAATTGAGGAGCTCTTGCTATTACCTCGATGTTTTAGCATAGTGGCAGTACCCGATCCTAACACTAACTTACATCAAATGTTTCCAATAAGCGCATAATATTTATTATTTTTGTTTTACAAATTTATAATAATTATATAATTAATCAAGCTATGGTATAGTCTAGTCCACGCATTGCAAGAAAAATCACCTTTTGTGATGACTTTTTCCGTCACAAAAAGTATAAAATTCCATCACAAAATGTTCTCCCTATCTGTATAATGTCACCACTTTTAATTAGTAACGGATAATGTATTTAGTGACGGCTAAAATTCGTCACTAAAGAAGTTTAAAATAAGACACAAATCTGCAAAACCTGATGGGCATGATCCGTTGCTAATTATCTTTTGTGATGGTTACATCCGTCATTAATGTCGTTTAGTGATGCAAAAACACAGTCACGTACGATATTTAGTGACGAAAAATATGTTTATATATATAATGTTACAATTGATGAATCCGTCACTAAAGATCTTTTGTGATTGATGATAATCTATCACAATAAACATTTATCCACAACAACAACGACATTCATCTAAATAAAACTTGGAAAAAAATAAAACGAATTAATCAAGATACATCCACATTTATATATTTGCAAAACGAATTACTCCACATGCATTGACAAAATCCTAGAAAGTAATTATACCATGCATTCATTCACATTCACATTAATCTCCAAAAATATATAACAAGAGTCACATACATAATTGTGCATAAAATAATTCAAACTAACTTCAGTATCATAATGTTTAACGAAGTTTGTAAATTTTTTTACTATACAAAGTATATATTTTAACATAATAAAAATAAATTCTTTTTACTATAATCGTTAGTAAGAAAAATATAAAAAAGATTTTCTTATCTTAAAAATTAATTGTATTGATTTAAGAAAACCTAAATTCTTTATTAAACTAGTCTATTAACTTGTCAAATAAGAAGATACAGATTCCTAAGAAGCGGCTGTTGTTGACCTGCAACTGTTGCATATTGACCGTCAAACTTGTGGATAAAAAGCATATTGTTGATGGCTTCCATATATAATGCAGTCGACACTCTTAAATATAAATGGACTGAAATTTACCAAGATTATTTGAAGGAAGAGTTTTAATAAAAAGCATCAACAAGTTGCTCACCAATTGCGTCAAACTTTGTCTAGAATGCAATGATGGTCAATATAATTTCCACGTACTTCATTCAAGGATGAAAAATTTAGATTCACAGTGAAAGTCATGTATGGTTGTAAAACTATAACAAAAAAGTCAAAGAATAACAAAGGCTTAAACAAAAGCTGAACATAAGTGTTCAAACATGGAAAATGAACTAGCCATGTGGTTGTTGGGTTTCCCTACGTGTAGAGGATGACCCACGTAAAATGTTTTTACAGGAATAATTTTGAAATAGAGGATCTGTGTTAGAAAAATTCTAACTTGCAATCCAAAGTTCAAAAAAAAATGAAAGAAAATGCATTGAAAAGCTTGTGTAGTTCTTTCTTAACGAAAAATACACTAACTAGTGTTCACGATCTTAAGTTAGAGTAGATTTTTAAACTTCATGAACATGCCGTATAAGTAATGTTTCCCAATAAGGTAAATCAAAGAAAATACTTTTCTTCTTTCAATTAAAACTTTCATCACTGCTTTCAATCATTTTTCTTTTTTTGGAAGCAACATCACCCTTGCCTAGGGTGAAAGTAAGGCTGTTAACTTCAGATAATACCTCTGAACCTGAAAGTGCTCTTAGTGGTGACCTGTCTTCAATTGTCCCATGAAATAATGATTTATTTGCACGATATTTATGATCATTTGGAAGAAATCTTCGATGCCTCATGTAACAATACTTTTTACTATGTTTCAATCTATGAGAACATGTAAATTTATGACAAGATGGACATGCATATGCTCCCTTTGTACTCTAACCAGATAACATAGTGTAACCTAAGAAATCATGTATGGTCCACAAAAGTGCAGCACGCGTTTGAAACACCTCTTTCTTTGATTTGCCATATGTTTGTACACCTTCAAACCATAATTTCTTCAAGTCATCTATTAATAGTTGCATGTAAACATCAATAGTAACACCAGCTGAAGATGACCCAAGAATAAGCAACGATAACATCATTTTGTGATGTTTCTGTTAGGGTTGAAAGGAGTGGAGTCGGTCTTCCGCTAGATTTCAGGTGGCAGCCGCATTGGAGCTATCGGGTGCCCATGAGTTAGGCTGCAGAAGAGAAGGGGGTCGGGCTTCTACAAGGAGTCAGGCGGCTACTAGTCTCACAGGGTGGTAGCCAGGTATCAGACAACCAGATTTGCACAGAGGGTAGAAGCGAGAACAGAGGACCTTAAGTTTACGAGATTAAGTTTACAGCTTAAGTTTATGGTCGTAAAATATACGACCTTTAGTCTACGAACTAGCGTATAGCTATCAGAGGCAGGAGTCGAAGTCCAAAGGAGCGAGCATCTGACCCGACCGGGCTGGTGACCGCCAACCCTGGAGAACCGACAATCGAGTCAACCCCAACGGCAGCTGGCTGATGGACAAGTTCGACTAGTGATGGGTCACATGCGGTTATAGGTTCGGCAGTTGATCGATGTCCATGTAGCTGCCAAGTGGTGATATGCTGGCCGATGATAATCTCGAGGCTCCGACCCTTGAATTCCCTTTGTGTTACTATATATATTTGATGTTTATGTTGTATCGGAAAATAAGCTCATAAGCTCAGAAGCTTGTAAGTGAGGTTGTAACGAAGGTGTCGACGTAGGAGAGAAATAGTACCCCGTGGAGTAGACCATTTTGTCGAACCACATAAATTCTGTGTCTTCTTTCTTCTTCTTCCTCCTTCCTTCCACCATGAATATTACTACGAGAGAGTGTGTGAGACAGAGAGTGTTCTCGGGTTTCGTCACCAGCGTTCACTAAAGGGAACACATACATTTGGATCGCATTCGGGGGTTGTAAGCCGGCATTCCTTGTCGGTGGAGAACGAAGTGCAATCTTTTTTTTTTCCCCCAACAACTAGTATTAGAGCTCCAGGTCGAGAGGGAGTAGCGGAGGATATGAAACACGTTCGCAGTCACAAGTGGAGGACTCAGCTACCGGGCAGAACCAGTCGACAACCGGGTGAGCAGAGTGGTGTTCAGTGGATAGTGTCGTTTGCAGTGGTGGTCGTTAGGAGCAGACGACACCCGGCAACAGGAGTGGTAGCTGGGTGAGCAGAGCAGCGTCCAGAGTTTCATGCCGCTGGGAGCAGACGACATCTAGTAGAAGAAGTAGGAATTGGCTGTAGGGAAGCGACAGTCGAATTATTTCATTCGAAAACCCAGAAAGATCACTGATGGCAGAGGAGAGGAAGCTCGGGGACAACAAGTTCAAAGGGAGAGATTTTGAGTTCTAAAAATTGCAGATGGAAGATAATCTGTACTAGAAGGATCTCCACCAGCCATTGTCAGAACAGAAATCGGAGAAGATGGAGTAGGAACAATGAGAGCTTTTAAACAGAAAAGCTCTAGGACTGATTAGGCTCTCATTGGCAAGGCACATGTTGTTCAATATTGCCAAGAAAACCACAATGGCTAGAGTGATGCAGGCCCTGTCCAACACGTACGAGAAGTCGATGGCTTCCAACAAGGTTTTCCTCGTGTGCAAGCTTTTCAACTTGAAAATGCGAGAGGGAACAGCGACAGCCGACCACGTGAACGAGCTCAACACAATTCTGACGTAGCTAGATTCTGTGGAGATTGTGTTCGATGACGAGGTGCGGGCGCTGATCCTGCTGTCATCGCTACCAGCTAGTTGGGTGATCGTGGTAACTCTCTAGGACACGAAAGGTTGGACATAGGGCAGGTGACAGATTTGGTGCTAAACGAAGACATCCACTGGAAGAGCAGTGGGGAGACGTCAACTTCAACCCTTAGTATGGAGAGCAGGGGACACAGCAAGTTCTGAGGTCGGAAGTCTGGCTACCGGCAAAAGTCATGCGGCAAGAGCAAAAGCTGTGCGGAGATTAAGTGTTGGAACTATGACAAGTTTGGGCACTTTCTGTCAAAGTGTCCAGAACCCAGGGAGATGGACGCAACAGCTAGTAAGGGAGTCAGGGTGAATGCGTTAGCCGACGATGCGAGTAACACCCTAATTTGCAGTGTCAAAAATACAATCGACACATGGGTCATGGATGCGGGTGCATCATTCCACACAATGTACCGGAAGGAATTGCTACATAACTACAAGGAGATGCCAATGAAGAAGGTGCATCTTGCCAACAATACCAGTCTAGACGTGCTCGAACAAGGTGAAGTCCAGATCTAGGCAAAACAAGGACTGTGGAGACTTCAGAAGGTGAGGTATGTCCCTGAGTTGACTAAGAATTTGATCTCCGTAAGTCAGCTGGATGAAGAGTGCCACCATGTCGGCTTTGGAAGTGGCAAGTGGAAGGTGATCAAGGGAATCCGCGTGATTGCATTCGGTGAGAGAACGAGAACCCTATACCTCATGGGAGGTGAGGTAGACGACCGAATGATGGTGGTAGTTGCCGCTACTAAGGTGTCCGACAAGTGGCACTGCCGGTTGAGACACATGGGCGAGAAGGAACTGAAGATGCTTGCTACCGGTGGAAGAATCCTAGGGCTGAAGGAAGTTCACCTGGAGAGTTGTGAGAGCTGCATCTTGGGGAAGCAGAAGAGGGTTCGCTTCTCAAAGGTAGTAGATGGTCCAAAGTCGGGTAAGCTTGACCTGGTGCACACTAACGTGTGGGGGCTAGCGCCCGTCCGTTCCTTAGGCAGTGCCCACTACTACGTAACATTTATTAATGATTCTACTCAGAAAGTCAGGGTGCACTTCCTCATGCACAAGTCTAAAGTTTTCCAAGCATTCAAGATCTGGAAGGCAGAAATGGAAAATTATACAGGAAGAAGATTGAAGTGCATCAAATCAAACAACGGTGGAGAGTATGACAGTAAAGAGTTCATCGATTTCTACACTGCGGAAGGAGTCAAGAGAGTTTGAACGGTACCCAAAACCCCTCAGCAGAACGGGGTTGTCGAGAGGATGAACTGGATGCTGAACGAAAGGGCCTGATGCATGCGGTTTCATGCCGGGTTTTCGAAGACTTTATAGGCGGAAGCTGTCAGCACGACGGCTTATCTGGTAAATCAGGGCCCTTCAGTCTCGATTGACTTCCGTATACCACAAGAAATGTGGGGAGAGAAGAAGGCTAGTTTTTCTCATCTACGAATCTTCAACTTGTTTTTAAAAAAATTTCACTCTTGTATATGACATTGATAATACAAGATTAGGTTATTTTGCACTGTTATTTTGAATGAAAACATGAAGGTAATGTTTTAGATATTGATATTATTTGCAAGGTTGATGGCCCATTATGCATGGTTATTAATAAATCACAATAATTTTTTTTTGAATGTGTTATTTTGCACTGTTATGTTTTAAATGTTGATAAAATATTGTTTGCACAGTTATGATTTAAATGTTTATGGTTAGTTCAATGTTGTAGGTAATGTTTAATAATTATAGCATATTTTTTATTCCATAATTTTATACGTAGAGCAGACAAAGAAGATTTACTTAAAGATATGGAAGATGAATTAAGTGATAATAAAGATCTACATGAAACTGAAGAGTCTGAAGCAATTGAAATAGATATTCTTGGTAGTGAATTCAAACAAGATCAAAAGAAACGAGTTATAGATAGATTACATGACAGAATTACGAGAGAAATATAAAATAATAGGACAATGTAATTGTTATTATTTTATATTTCAATTTTTAACATACTTGTTATATTTCTAATATTGTATTACATACATGATTTTATTAATATAATGTTTATGTCGTTCACTTGATAGTTAAATGCAGAAATTATATATTTTATCTATAATAGAAAATGTATAATGGTTAAAAAAGAGTTAAATTAAAAATAAATAAAAAATATTTTTAACATTTTTTAAATTCAATTCTCTTCAATTCTTACTTTACACAAATACCTATTTTTCACTTCTCATCAATTTTCTTAAATGTATAAATATCTTAATAATAAATTCATTTTTCATCAATTCAATATCAAATAAAAAATAATTTTTTATCTATTTAATTCATTCCACACAAACATCCTTTAAGGATTAATATTTGGGCCGTGAGCACTGGGACCATTTCGGGCCCAACAACAACTCGATATGTTATTATAAAAAAAGAGAGAAAAAAACTCGATTGTGGACGACAACTCAATTTACGGATATACCCCTCTCCGTCTCCTCCAATTCCCCAAAATCCCAGTGCTTGCCTTTTCGGTCCCCCGCTGTACTCCGGCCTTCAGCGCCGAACGACCACCCGGCGAATTACACCGATAGTTCCGCAGAAGGCGAAGGAAGTCGTCGTCTCTCCACTCTTCCTTCGTTTCCTAATATCCTGGCCTGTAGATCTCCACAGGTTCGGTATTATCCGCCTGAGGTACTGTTGCTCTTCAATCGGACGAAGCTGTCCTCTGTGTTTCATCTAGGGCAGGCCTGATTTTTCTCATCTGGTCCGTTCCATCTTCTGTTTTTTCTCTGGTAGTAGGTTTCGCAGGTGATAAAAAGTTCCGTCTTTTCCTCGGTTTTGTCCGCCGCTTGGACTTCCGTAAAGGTGGGAGTTTGTTTGTCGGGAGATACATATCTTTGGTTTCTGCTCGAAATCGAGTTATCTCTGTTTTATTATTTTTTTTGGTGAATGTTTGGTCTTTGATGCTGGACTATTATGTATGAATTTCTCAGGAAAATGGAGCCGAAAGATCAGCCGGCTCACACGGTGATGGGCGTGGCGGCGACGGTGCCGTACGGTACGGCCACAGCACCGTACCAGGCCTACCAACAAATCTACCAGCAGCAGCAGCAGCAGCAACAGCAGCAGCTGCAGATGTTCTGGGCCGACCAGTACCGGGAGATCGAGCAGACCGCTGACTTCAAGAACCACAGCCTCCCCCTCGCTCGTATTAAGAAGATCATGAAGGCGGACGAGGACGTACGCATGATTGCTGCCGAGGCGCCCGTCGTGTTTGCCCGGGCCTGCGAGATGTTCATCCTTGAGCTGACCCATCGTTCGTGGGGACACGCTGAGGAGAACAAGCGCCGCACCCTCCAGAAGAATGACATCGCTGCCGCCATAACCCGCACCGATGTGTTCGACTTCCTCGTGGACATCGTCCCCAGGGAAGACGCCAGAGACGAGGCTATGCCACGAATTGGTGGTGGGACTACTGATCCTCTTTCTTACTACTATGTTCAGCAGTAATATCTGTTTTTGCTTGTTGATCTTACTGATCTTGTTCTGGCTATGCTGGTACGCTTCCCCTGTTGGACTTCTATCTTATTGCTTGAGGTTGTAGCATTTTTTTTTTATAATATTGTGCTACTTTGGTCATCGTCAACTGTATAATCGTATGAATGTTCAACTGAGACTTACATTTCGAATGCTTTGTTTAAAGCTGCCATGATTCTCTACCACCATCACTTCTGCATGTTTAATATTATGTCAAGTGAGTTCAATTTATATTATTTATGGCTTGTGGATCACATTTATCAGTGAGATTTGCTTGATGTTACTTGTGCAGACATTTATATTTTGATGTGCAAGCTTTCCCTCTCTTTTACTTGTTTTATTTCCAATGTATCCCTCCTGAAGTCCCTAACAGTGTGTGTGCCCTGCATGGTAGTTGTTGAACAAAAAAAGGAACATATCATGCATTCATTTACCAGTCATGGAAGCATATGATGATCACGGTTTACACATACAAGATCAGGGAAAAGGACATAGCTTCCAAAGAGAAAACCTATGTTTTGAGGAAATCGAGAGAGAAATTTCATAGCAAGAGTTTAAATTGGAGTCGTATGCTATATTTCATTGGCATAAGATAGTAAACTTTCATGTAATGGACTACACTTTATTCTACCCCTGTATTGGGAAAAAATCATTTGTTTGAGGTTAGGGAGTTATATGACATGATACCAAAATGAAATAACCAGCACCAAGGATGGTACTTGGTTGAGTTTTATTAATTATAAGAATCACTCTATCCTTTTACAAAAAAAGGGCCAAGGATGGTACTTGCTAGGAGGTATAATGAGGGAGATGCCTTTGTTCATTGTAGATAGAATAGGAAATAGAAATGGAAAAAAGGATCCTACATGGTCACTCTTGACAGCAGCATGTTATTTCACATATTGTTCCAACTTTACATTTTGTCTCTGCATTAAAAGGAATGTTCTAATTTTTATCACAGATTTGTCTTAATTTTGTTTGGTAATAACCATTGGATTCTTTAGTTATGATGTTTGATAATGCTCTTTTACCACTGTGGATAAATCTTTACCATGTTGTATTTCTGCTGTCTTATGCAGATATTACATCGTACCATACATATAAGTTCACCTTGTATCATGCAGTTATTATTTTAAGAATTATTTGTGTCATAAAAGTGCAATCTCGAGTGCTTGACGTTTTTTTAGCTATAGTTCAGTATTTACCCTATGGGTTATAGGTTTCGTTTTAGAATAAATTTGCAAGAATTTTTATTGTATAAATTATATATTTTAACAAATGATACAATAAGCAGAGAATTTTTACAAATTTTATCACCTTAGGAATCACTTAAAAAATATGAACTTTTGACTTAACTAACATGTACGTTTTGTTAAATAAAATCATAATATATATAGTAGTGTTTTGGGTTGAGTTTGAGTTCAAAATTTATTTATCCTGCAATGGAATATAATATCAATTAGTGTTGATTGCAACCTAAACTACTTTATATATGCAATAATATTTCACCATGGTATCTGTTTTTGACGCTGTTGATTCGAACTCCTCGTGGCTTGGGCATAAGCAAGAATATTTATCGGTGTTTGGTGAAATATTGAGAATTCAAGCTCAGATTCCAGACTTCCCCATCAGCGCAACCAGTCTGAAGCAGAAACGCCTTTGGTAATAATGTTCGATACAAGGCCTGCGGATTTCATGGCTTTACTTAGTACTTGATTCGAGGTGATTAGAAATAAGCCCACGAAAAGGGCAGATATGGGACACATATGAACTTACCGTTGTCCTTACCTATCAATGTTAGCAAATAAAAGCATGAAGTAAAAAAATCCATACGTAAACTAGCATTAAAAGGACAAGCACCAACCGACCACCATTTACAAGTCTAATTTGAAATGTCCATGAGGTATTCTAAATTTATGTTTGTAGTCTATTTAATTGCATCTCTTAGGTTCTACATCAGTAAAAAAATTTAATGTATGTTAAAATTGCCTTTTAACTTCTATATAGGTGATACATATTTATCTATTACAAACAAGCAATAATGTTGGCATCAAAGTCTTCACTTGAGCATTTCTTCTAGTGACTTGCATCAAAAAAGTTGTGAGTTGATGAAAGCGTATGTGAAATTATAAATCCCAAAACCGCATAAACTGTAAAAATGCTCATGCAAGCAACATAATTTCTAGCAAAAGACTCAAAATTGTTCATCATAAAACATTGCCATAGTACCAATGTCTTTGTTCATCTCAACCTGCCAAAGCACAAACAGTGCCCCCCTCTCTATCGCTGGTGGGTAGTGCCAGATACTGAAACTACCATTGGATGTGGCTCAACCGCATTGGAGACAATCCCTAGTAGATGTTCTTCACAACGATAATCTTGAGCTTACCCCCTTGTCTTGGCTCTTTTCATGCTGAGGCTACTGTGGAATGGGGACAATGAGCTAGACATATGTGAACCTTCCTCACGAAGAGTGCCATTGATCATTGCTAGCTCACGGAGCTGCTGCTTCTTGTAGAAATCTTGAGACTCATCCTGCATAAAAGTTACATGTAAGCATGTGAAAAGTGATGGGACACATGACAGCGTATTTGATGTAATAAATTATAGTTCCTTTCGTGCTTGTCTCAACGGGAAAGAGTAAAAATACCACAGGTTGGAGCAGATCTTCAAGAATTTCACGAGTGTAGATAATGTGATCATCAATGATATTTGCTGGTAACTCTGCTTCAATGAGAATATGAAGGGGTTCGTTCAAATGTTCATATCCTGGTTTTCCTCTCATCATTTCCTCCTATCGACAATGATGGAGAAACCAATAGCATTGCTAAGTAGATAGAACTGCGTATGACAATGCACTATAAAACAGCACATGCAAGAGATCAAGTAAACGTATAATCAACTCTCAAACAAAACTTCCTTAGCGTCAGTGGTTAGTGACACTCCCTGTTGATTCATATCATGAACTTCTGGAATGTAGAGTCAAGATTTCTAGATTTGTACCCTGTAGAAATACAGCTCAAGTTTTCCCATTTAAATCATCATGGAAAGGGCAAGAACTAGCAGCTTAACTGATTTGTTTCAGAACGCAAGTACAAAAAAACCTCGCAACAAGAATTGAAGTCACATGCACCACTCCAACAACCACAAAAAAAATCCGTCCATGTCAATACTGACTGTAATTTTTCATTGCCGTAAAGAGCTCTTTAAGTAGAAACAATTACACATTCCACCCTGAACTTTAACAAAAGAAATTTTCCAAGCTATAACTGAATATTTTCACCACTATCTCAGAAATGATTGAACAGGAAATATGTAGTTTTGGGCTACAGTAAAATGGAAAGAAATTAATAGATTGTTACCCTAGCTTGATCCTTAATGCTTCCTCGTCCTCTGATCAGCACACGACATTTGGTAGCTGCCTCAACCCGTTTTAGGGAATTCCCTCTAGGACCCAAAAGTCGCCCAACAAAGTTGAACTGGTCAATTCAAGTAAAGTTTGAGGGAAAACATGAAGGAAATATTTATTTTTTTAAAAAAAAATTTACATACAGTAGGGTATTTGTCTACTGGAATGTCAACTCTAACCGTCTTCTTCACAATGAAGCATGAATTGCTACCTTGTGATCCAGGTGAACCACGAAATGATGAAGGCTGAGGCGGTCCAAACTTCTGAATAAAAATTAAAGCAATGTAAAGAATGTCTTTATAGCATTTCATTCAAATTATAAATGAAGAAAATCCATGCATGAATAATAAAGATTTTAGTTGGCAATAATCAACCAAATCTCACACAACTAAAAGCAAGATATCAAAGCACTACTTTTTATGGGCGAAGATGGTAAACAAAGGCCTGTTGTGAGACAAGAAGATCCTATTAAAAGTCACATGCATTGCTGTCAAAATACAGAAAGTCAGGAATGCCAATAATGTTGAGTCCACAAGAAATATGGATGTAAACCTCTTCAATCAGAAAAAATCCTAATGCAGGTAGTCAGAAGGGAAAATGAACTATTGTTAAATTACAAGCAGTCTGGGAAGTCAGTAATATTGGGCTGATAAGGTAAAAATTTACTGCCGTACACTTCTTCAATCACAAAAGATGCAGATGGTCATGAGGAAATTGATGTCTGTTAGAAGGAAATCAAGGAATCACATGAACTATAATCAAACTACAGGCAGCCAGTGAAGTCAATGTTAGCTTATAATGTCAAAAAAATGGTCATACACTTCATGAATCAGTAAAATTAGATGGAAAGAATCTTATGTTAATCGTTAGTACCCATACTTCTGATTGAAATGCAGATGCCCATCCATTAATATCAGCTCCACCTCCATTGGAAAATAAACCACCTGTTGTCAGCGGGCTACCATGTTCAAGCCCATTTTGATCTAAAAGTGTTGCATTCCCCAATAATGCAGTTACACGCAGAATTTCTGGTTCACATTCGAATTTCAATGATAAAATGTACTGGTTAGTATTTGTTAATGGAATCAGCTGTCAATAAACAAGAGTCATATCACATATGTTAGCTTGAATTAGCACTCTTACCAGCATAAAAGAACATAACAAACAATAAATAAATATAAATGAAAAGAATCATGAAACATAAGAAATAACATGTGCACCCATGTAGCAAACATTAAGACAAACTTCTGAAAGCATGGAAGCAGTTAAGGGTACACGACAAAGTTTAAGAATGGTAGTTAAATGCAAAATCTATTCCTACAACAATATTGAGAAATCAGAAAAGAAAGTAATCCTTGACTGAGCTGGAGAATGTGATGCAAATTTCACAGCCATTCTGTGTTAAAGTTACCAACGCTTTGGCAATTATGTTAGATTAAATAGTATTTCACATGTCTCGAGGAAAACTATATGTTTGTAAAAGAAACATGGTGAGAAAGTAAACCATGTCCAGAATTTTGAAATGGAATGCATTTACATAATTCATCATTAGCAATGATGTGTTCATGATACTGCACAACGAAGGCATGTTCTCACAATATCAAGCACATATTCAATCGTACAGCATAATTGGCATGCACTTCATCGTCAACGGGAGTGATACAGAGAAACCTTTCAGGAAAATCATACAGTTTGCACCACAGATAACGAGAAAGAAAGTACAACACTTACCAATTTCCTATTAGTCATTATGTAGCAAAGGACAACCATCCAATTTTGTGAAATAGATCAACTAAATTATTTATAATGACGAATCCATCGTTTCAATGTAGATCTACCACTCGTGGTAGCAGAAATTCTGGACGACAAACAAACAAAAACAACGTGGAACTGACCATGGTTAAGAAGACGATAGCACTGTGGAAGAACGGGTATAAAAGGAGTGAGCTTGCGGCGCTCAGCAAGCAACTCAGCTAGATACCTGCAGTTAATCAAACCAAAGCGACACATCATCAAATGCCTAAACGAAAGGATTACTTTCAGTGGCGAGCAAACACAAAAGGCCAGCTGCGGAAAACAACAAACTCGGACTAGAAATAGAAACGTCAGAAGCCACACAATTCGCCATCAACCAGCCATGATGCCAACACAACCAAACTGAACCCGAGGGCCAGGACCGACGAGGGACACCACAGCAAAACCAAGTCCAAGAGAACCAGAACATCACCAGATCGCAGCAAGATCTGATCTTTCCGACCAATCCTCGAAAACCCACGGGGCGAAAACAGAAAACGCGCACACCATGGTCCTTACTTCTCCTGCTCGACGACGGCGTTGGTGGAGGATCGGATGCCGCCAGCGACTTGGGGGGAGTGGGGCCCGGTGGAAGGCGAGGGGGAGTAAGCCATGTACCTCCCGGAAGACATGAAGGACGGCAGTCAGATCCGTCGAGATCTGTGGCGTTCCTCCCACCTTCCTCCGCCTCCGCAACGTGGGTGGAGTGTCCAGATTCCAGACCGATGCTGGGATGGCGCAACTTGTGCGAGCACACAACGGGGCGGATGGATTTTTATACGGTGGGTGCGGGAGGGCGGACGGGCCCTTGGGTGTGCGACTCTGGTAAAAGCGGCGAGGTGGTCGTCTTCTGCACCGCAGATACCAACTAAAATAAATTTAATATAAGGTACGTAGTAACATCTACATCGGATATTAAGAAAAATGATGCCTCGTCAATGGTAGTATATGTTAAAATAATATTACATTCGATAAATATAAGAATTAAATTAAATTAAATATATAATTTTTTTATTTATAATTATTTAATTTTAAGATAAAATTTAAATACGATATTAAAGTCACTTCATCTATATTTACTTATAGGCACTTGTGAACATAAAAAAGATTAAAAATAATATTAGAATAATTTTACATTGATAAACACAAGGAATAAACTAGATTTAATATATGAAATGAATACTTAAAATTATTTTTTTCACCTTTAAAAGTTAAAAGTAACGAAAAAAAAGCTTCCTGGGTAATTTGACGAGTACTTGCATGTGTAACGGAGAAGCGGTTCAGGTTCTCTGTCCGCTCCCGCGTGCGTTGGTATCGTTGAAAGTGGTTGCCACGGTGTAAATTTGCCTTTACAGTTTAACAAAGGTTTGATTATTTATTATACATTTTTATTACGTATAATATTTATCAAATATTTTTAAAAATTTACATATAATTTCTTGAAATAATTGTAAAAGTTCGTCATGGGTAATGCACCTACCGATATAACTAATCATACTATTTTTATCCATCATTACATTAAAGAAAAATTTATATCAGACGAAATGTTTAAAAACAAAAAAGTAAAGAAAAGAGAATTTAAATTTTACGATGTTTTGTGTAAGACGAAATCTGAATAAATGAATCTTTAGATTTTTTTTACTTTTTTAATTTTACAAAATGTCAACCTTAGAAGTTAGAAGATCGAAAACGTACGTGGTGAAAAAAAGTATCTTGCACCATGAAAAATTTAAAAATAAAAAGGAAAAATAAGAGAAAAAGAAAATAAGAAAATGTTAAAGAAAAGAAGAAATGAAATAAAATGAAAAAATAAGTGACAGTAAGAAAAATAAGAAAATAAGAATGAAAATAAAATGGAAAAAGAAGATATGAAATTTTATTTGAATGCTTGTATTTTACGTTTACTTAATATACATTTTTTCTATTTTTCAAAATAATCATTACTTTTTTTCAACTTTCTACGTAAACACTTTTTTTTGACATTTTTACCTTTTTATTTCAATTTTTTATTTTTAAATTTTTTGTAAAAAAAAACTCTAGGCGCACGCCTTTTTTTTAAAGGGAAGTATTAAAAATACCACTAACCTAAAATTAATTATAGTTGTTCTTTGCATGTACTGTTTGTATACTCTTGCACAAAAGAAATTTTTTTTATTTTTTTTATATTTTTAAACGTATTTCTAAAAATGTAAAAAAAATTAAATTTTCTGTTATTATAAGTCTAGTTTTTTTCCACCATTTTTCATATGTTGAGTTGAAAAGATTATTACAATTAATGAAAATTTTATCATAATATACTCTTATGACATCATACGTTTTATCTAACCTTTTTTAACCATCACTGAATACACAGTTACATGAAAAATACAAAATTATGTTTGAAATGTTAAAATATAGAATATTTATAAATTTTGTTAAAATTAATTTTTTAGAATTTTCGCAATATACACAAATAATTCTAAAAATAAATTTTCCTTTTTTTCTTTTTTTCCTATTTACTAAATTTTTGTTTCTCAAATTTTTAACATACACAAATATATTCTTACTATGCATTTTTCTTTTCTTGAATCAAAAACTTCTAATTTATTTATGGGTTGAACAAGGTCTAAACACAAAGATATATCCTTAAGGAAAAGGTCTAGCTGTCATTCACCTCTGGTCTAAACACTATTCATTTGGTAATAAGATATTGTAATTCTAATAACTATAAAGAATTGTAATTAAAAATAGTAAAATAAATAGATTGAAGTTACGTAATAAATTATAAAATGAAAGATTGTGTATGAAAATTTACATACTTATCAAGTGCATAGTCGATATATCAAGTGCATAATCGATATATCAAACTTATAAAATCTAAGATTCTTTAACCTATCGTTTCTGTTAAAATGCATCTGTAATATTTAAGCAGTTGTATTGTGTACTGTTTGTAACTGCCTTTTTCTTTGTTAAGTGGCAACAAGTGCTGTTACCAACTATCATTAAGTTATTGTTATTTTGTGTATTTACATGGGTAATGCTATACGTTGAATTTGATTTGATTGAACGACATTTTTTATCCCGTCATTTCTTTGTCCATCCCTCTCGACTTATCTCCATTTTCCACTTTTTTATTCCGTCTCTATTTCCTCGACGATCTAAGGATTTTTCCTCGATCGTCTCGTCATTTTCTCCAGCAACTAAAGCATCTGACATCCAAGTTTTTCCATTTGTTTTTCTGTAAATGATACGTACACCATTTTTAGTAAGGAAGGGCAAAAACCAGAAAAGAACAACGGATGCCTTATTACCTGATATTTCCAGAACACGTCACCCATCGGAACCCTTAAAAGTAGCTCGTCAAAACCCTTT
>JAMKPZ010001483.1:0-41289 GCA_024699675.1 Amphibolis antarctica | reverse complement strand
ATTACAATTTTCATTACTTTTCATTACACACACTGACATTAGGAAAACACTAAAATTAAAATTACTTTCCTTATTTTTTATAAATTCTCTTATTTTTTCTTTTTCATTTATATCATTTTCTAGATGTACAAAAAAATCATGCAGATCTAGAACAATCATTATTTTATGCTGCTGTCAAAAGTGATATGGAATGAAATATATGAATTATGATCCACTCCCGTGTTAGATGTCAAATAAGGGGTCACCACAGTTTTAGTTCATCGTGAACCATCTACCTGTGCAACATCATTGTGCATCTTATCGTAAGGATTTCATTTGCCATCTGTTTTGAAGACCACTCAAGTCATACCCGCATGATTGTATTCAGGAAAACCACCATAAATCTTTTACAAATTAACTATAACCCCACTTTCCACAGTGACTGCAAACTGATGATGATCCAATATGGACCACACTTAAGGTTGCAACAAGAAGGTCACAGGTTACAGTGGGGGGTTTAACGGCACATCTTGGTACTGTACATCCAACTTACAAACCCAACGGGTCCCATTACACACAACAGGTTTTGAATCACAGATATTGTTGTATTGTATCAATGATGGATATGTCAAGTACAGCAACGGGGATGTTTCCTACTGTGAGATCTCAAGCTCTTCCATCAGGGGTATTGCTGCCTGCGGTATGTATCCTCGTGCACGAAAACAGGTGGTTGGTTGTTGCTCATGGCAGGCCCTTGATGTTGCTGTGGTGCCCAATGACCTGGCTGGTTACTCTGGGCAGGGAACTGTGGCTGCCCCATTGCGATTCCCGGATTTTGGGTACCCCAGGGACCTGTGTTCTTCCACATTGAGGATAAAGAAATGTAGCAAATGATTCCCAATGCAGCAGTTGCAAGGACTAAAATTCCTGCTCCAGCAAAGACACCAGGCTTGAGAACATAGCATTTGTTATAATAAAAGTATCTGCTGTTTCCACCATCATAACGTTGATTATTAACAGCTGCACCTCCCAATAGCATAAGGAATGCGAATACAAATGTCACCCTGCAGTGTGATTTCAAGGATACTGCTCAGTACAGAAGTGACAATAGTACCAGACATTTTGTTGGAAGCAAAATTGTGTTCACCAGTAACATAAAGATATGATTACAATACGTTTTAAATGTATGACTGATGTAGTCGTTGCCAAGATCCCAATTTGTCATATGAATTTGCAGGCTGTTCTTTCATTTCTGCATGATATATTGTTCTTTTGTAATACAGAAGATACAGTTTCAGACCAGAATACAGAAGAATCACATGCATGGGACTGTATCATCCCTACCTGTTCCGCTGACTTTTAAGTTGGATGGTTGAAAAATGGAGACTCATCTAAAGGTATGTTATGTGTTGTACGTTGACTAATAAATGAAGATTCATGGTTAAAGAAAACACCAAAGAAAGATTTTTATCATTAACATTAGGAAATAAGATGGCAACAAATGGGTAAAACTGTATGGAACACAGATTGATACAAAAAGCTGGGGGTCACAATGTTAAACGATAGAAATACAGAAGAGGAAAATGTTTTTTTGAGGGCATTTGAACATGTTTGATCTCTGCCTAACAATAGGTCAGTAAGAAGGGTTGAATTGTGTTACACCTGCAATTAATGTTGTTTGAAATGTAGCATGCGAAGGACAACATAGAAACATCTCAAATGACATCTAGTATGGTGGGGGGGGTGGCAGGAATCACAGCATTTTCTTCTTTGACGTTTCATTACTTCTGTCACTTTATATTCTGAATTTGAATTCTGTTCTTTGTTCTAACAAAAGTGCAAAACTTCTTTGCTATCCATACATCAATTTCATAAAAAGTAATGAAGAAAAGCTCCTTTAGAGGCAGAAAGCATAATAAGAGCTTTTCAAGTTCTGAAGTGAAGTGCTGTCAATGGCAATCATGGAAATAATCTTTAAATGATTTTATGAATATTTTAACAATCGGATTGCTCATCAACAAACAGGATTTCCAGGAGCAATGGCTAAAGATTATACAAAAATAAATGATACTTTGTTCCTACCATTAAATCAAAATTTGAAAGATTATAGTATTACCAAGAAAGCACAAAGGAGATTAATCCTGTCATCCGATTGCTGCTAGGGTAATTTTGATTTCTTACACAGCAGTAGCATCCAGTAACAGCATTTATAATTATCTGAGCAATAAGAAGCAGTAGTGCTGACACAAGTCCGAGCCCAACAGATGCACTCTTCGGATATTTACACTCATCTACCAGACTTACATCAGAAGACTGCAGAATAAACCAAATGTTAGACCGGATAAGATTACTTGTGGTGCTATTACTTCACAGTTGGAAGAATAAACAGTACGTTTTTTCCTATCTGGGAGAACAACCAGTGCAATGAAATTAGAAGCCCACTAGATCAATAAAGGCTCTAGGTGTTGCAACCTTGTAGGACAGGATGTTGCTCTGGGTTAAATTAGTTTCTTCAAAAGGTAAAATAAAATATTCATGCATGAAAAGGCTCCAGCCAATTTTCATTCTCCATCAAGGATAGTGAAATTATAGAGGATGATATTCATTAGATTAAGGTAAGATGAATGAAGCAGAGAAACAATTCTAAAGTGTCATGTGATCAAAATATGTTCTTCAAAATAATAAGGAAAATTTTATAAAACTACTATTCACTAAGTTATACTTTATGATTCAAAATACTGGACTGTAGAACATGACTATAAAAAAAAGTTAGTATTACTAAGATGCATATACTTGGATGAGTGGTAATACTACAAAAGATAAGTTAAAGAATGATTTTGTTAAAAATAAAGCATGAGTTGTACATATTGGAGATACGAAAAAATCAGATTAGATAGTTTGGTCGTATCCTTAAGAAGGCATGCATCAGTTAAAAGAGGAGAATTAATTAATGCAGAAAAAAATCAAAAAGTAGAGGTGGGCCTAAAACCGCATGGTTAAAAATTTTAGGAAAAGATTTGAATTTATGTAATTTAACTAAAGATTTCATAATAGATAGAAACACGTGAAGAAGAAAAAAAAAAGGATTCATGTTGTTGACACTGTATAGTTGAATTATGACTTAGATTGTTGTTGTTGTTGTTGTTGTGACAAAGGATGTTATGTTTAAATGAGAAAATCATGGTCAAAGTAGATAGACTAATTAGAATTTAGGATCTGAGATCTTACACCAGAATAATGCCCAAATAATGATTGTTTCTCCTTATAAACCTTTGACTAAAGATAGAAGGAAATAATTCACCTTGTGGGCCTAACATGGTACCATTAAAACATTGATTGTTTTTTGGCTATATGTACCCCTGAGTAATAGCTTATATAAAAAACGTCTGTACTACTGAGAAGGGCATATCACTATTCTAGATATTGATGAAACATGTGAAACACTTCAAGTTACGAACCATAAAGTGATGGAATAAAATTTTGGGACATTCTATGATTTCAAAAGTTTAATGCACATGAGATTGTTGAGCAAGTGAAGAAACTCCAACGAGACTAATTAAGAATTAAATTGCTTGTGTCAAGTGTGTTAAGTGTAATGAAATAAGGAGGCGTGTTACACAAGGGTTGGGATCCTTCTACAGGGCATTATAGCCAGTTTTCCCTTAATTCAACTTGGTATTAAAGCCAAAATTGTCTTGTGAATCCAAATCTCCATATAATTACTAGTCCAAAAGTACTTATAGGACCTAGAAAAGCACAATATGAGTAGTGTTGAAATAGTTTGGAAAAAGTGTGGACAAAACTTGTATATATGTAGGAAGAAACTTCTCAATTCATGAGATGGATGTCCACATTTTCTACACCTTAATTTTTCCATCCAATAGCCCATGGAAAATGTGAAAAAAATTTCAAATAAAAAATATAAATCATCAAATTGCAACTTTATAAGATTTTTAAAGCATTTTTAATTTTTTTTCAATAAAACAGACCCTTCAAATATTTTTAAAAGCATTTTTAAAAAAATACCCTTAAAAGATAAAATTAGAACTTTATAAAAATTATCGTTCTAACAAACAAATGTAATTCTTGAACTACAATTCCTTTTTCAAGTACTGTTCCTTCAATAAGTTACTATAGTATCGCTTCAGAAAATAAGAACGGTACTTTAGAATGAAAATAAACTTAGGTTCTGTTTGTTTTCAGTTTCTTTCAACTTCCAAAATCACTTTCAATGTCATTATTACTATGCAAATTTTAATATATAAACTTTTATTACCTAAATTACTATGTAATTTCAACTTTGTTTGCAAAAGCAGTTTCAACTTCAGCTCTATCCAACTCCCGAAACTTAGAAAAGCTATTTCCAAACATACCTTTAGCCATTAAGTACGGTCATGATCAAAGAAGACCCTTGAGTACACCTAATGGAGTCACACTTAACACGTAACCATCTAACAAAGAAAATGTAGCTGTCACCCAACCACAACATACCACTAACAAAGAAAATGTAGCTGTCACCCAACCACAACATACCACTAACAAAGAAAATGTAGCTGTCACCCAACCACAACATACCACTCTTGAAAACCACGGCCAAACAAAAAACAATAACAATTTCTTCCTGCTCTGATCTACTTCAAACATAAAATTCCGCATAAAAGAGAAATCCAGCAGAAACAACTGAAATATTTAGTTTCAGCTCTTAAAATCACTTTCAACCCTACCATTATTGTTCAGATTCTAATTTATAAAATTTATCACTTAAATTACCACGCAATTATCATTAAATTTCAACTCTGTTCATGAAATTAACTCTAATTTCAACTCTATTCAACTTCCAAAGTTGAAAAAAAGGGGTCACCAAATGCACCCAAAGTCGCCGATAAATTCTGAAATCAAACACCACGGAAGGAACCACTGGAAGCAAACAATGGCATGCCATTCACACAACCACGGGATCGGAGAAGGCTCGTTCGAAGCACAAATCGGATGTTTAGAGCATCAAACGACCAGAAAAGAAAGGGCATCGATGGAACGAGGCGGGGCATTTCAAAACTCACCTTGATCCTTGTGCCCTCTGCGGCGAAAGCCAAGGCCGCGGAAGCAATACCGAGAAAACCTACAACCGCGGAGACGACGAGAGCCTTCTTCTCCATCGCACCGTCCTCCTCCGCTCTTCTGCTTCCAACGCAAGAGTAAAGAGATGGAACAGTTGCACGAAGACCCCCGAAATATCATTTTATCATCCAAACCACCTCTCTTTCTTTTATTTATTTGGATTCTTTACTAAGCAATGGAATTTACGTACGTCGAAAATCTTAAAAAAATAAATAAAACTCTTTCCAGTGGCAACTAAAAGTGAGTTTATATGTTATTATACGATGATAATAACATATAAAAATTTAAGTAAACTTAAAAGTGAAGTAAATAAAACAAACTAAAGTAAGGTAACGTTTGTTTACGTAAACAAATGATGCCAAAGGTGAGTTTGAAAAAAGATTATAAAATTGAAATTAAAGTTACAATGAATTAAAATTATATAATAATTAAAATAATAAAAATTTATATATTAAATTTTTTATAATAATAATAATATTAAAAGTAATTTTAAAAGATAAAAGACCTAAAACCTTGTTTATTTACGAGATAATTATTATGCTTTTTTTTCCCTGTATATCATAATATTACAGTAATATTTATCGAAGAATTTTAATATCTTATATTAAAAAATTATATCAAATATTTATTGCATAAATCATATATTTTTTAAATAAAATAAATTTTACTTTATTTCCTTCCGCCGTTTAAATAAAAGCATTTCATTAAATGCTTTTATTTTGACGCTTGCTCTTGCCTCTGGTTCAACCGCGAAGGTGAAGAATACCTTGTGGCCAGGCCTCCAAGGACGCTTGCTCTGCCGCCTCTGGCTTCTCCGGTCCCGCCACTGGAAGCGCCGCCCGAGCCAAGAACACCACTCGAGGCAGCAGCCGGCGCAGTGAAGGCTTCCTCGGGTACCAGTCCCAGTCCCGGTGACCCCCTCTTCTTCACGGAGAAGAACCATATCCCAAGCAGAAACATCAGGAAGAGCAAGGTGAAGCTGGTCCAGAGGGCGGCGCCGTTGGGTGCTGGCAACGCCGGCAAATTCGATCGATATACCCCTACCAATCCACCACCCAACCCCAACAGGACAGTCTTCTCTCCATCCCCTGTTACAACAGGCATCTCAGTTGCAGGTGAAGAAGGCAAAGGCACAGGCACAGGCACACGACCCAACAGATCATGGGTAGTGCTAATCGAAGATCTGATCTCTTGAAGAGTTGCAGAGAACAGAGGTCGAGGCCCGACCACCCTCCCAGAGGAAACGTTGTATAGAAAGGCCTTGGCGTTGGTGGCAACAAGAACGTAACCTTTCAGAGCGTAAATCGAGGCATGGCAGCCGCCGGCGATGTCCGTCTTCCTCACGGCATGAACCCTGCACTTCAGACCGCCGCCGGCACCCCTTAGAAGCATGACGTGAATCAACTCACCCGTCGCCGTCAACCCATATGCCTTGCCCTGCTCTGCCGCGTCGAAAGCATAGCCCTTGGCAACGGACCCATTCAAACCCTCGCAGTTGGTCTCCGCCACGCCCATCTTCTTCAAATCCAACCAACCTGCGGTGGTCGCCGTCAAGAACAGCGGCTTGTGCTTCACGAACGCCAGAACTCTGCTTGAAGCAGCCGTCGTACCAAGCAATTTGCCAGTCTCCCCAAACACCCTGATCCCTCCACCCTCGTCCGACGCAACCGTGAACGTCGTTCTCCCAATCCGAAGCACCTCCAAGCAAACGACGTCTCGGCGTTCCACTTGGTCGCCGGCGGCGAGGACTCGTGGCCTGCCGATGGACAGTGCAAGCGATTCGTCCCCACTGGAGGGAGAAGACCCATATATCCGATGAGCAACAATGGACCCATCGCCGTGTCCGGTGACCAGTAAGGTCTCGTTCTTTGCCAGATTGAAGGATGAGGCCACGGCGGTGACGGCAGAAGAACCAGAGGGCACCAAATTGCCAACCAGCACGTCTCCGGCGGAGGAGAAGATATGGACCACACCATCGGAATCTCCAACCGCGAAGTACTTCGTCTGGCCGTCGTGGTCCTCGTAGGGGACAACCGTCGAACCGGTGGGGGACGACTCCAGCTTGGCCACGGCCAGGAACTGGAACCTCTCCACGAGGGTTTGTACCTGGTCACAGCAATCCCACGGCCCATATCAACTCCTCCACGCCCCGCCGCAAGACCCGAACTGAGCGCCGACGTGTGGGAGGAGGAAGATAGCACCGGCGGTGGTGGACAAGCTTCGAGCTTGGACACCGAACTCGAAAGCGAATCGACAAGCCCCTCGACTCTGCTCAGCCGCTGCTCCTGCAGCGCCAGAAGCATTTCGAGATCGGCTTCCCCGGAACACCAGGACAAGAAGAAGAAGAAGAAGAAGAAGAAGAAGAGGAAGAAAAGCCATAGCAGCAGAAAGATCCCAACTTTATGGTTGGCCATTGGACCCAAACTCGAGCTTCTTCGGTACAGGAACCCAGGCAACAGAAAGAAGGAAAAGGCCGTGGCATGTTAGGTGGTGGGGATCAGACCAACCTCAAAGACGACGCCTTTTCCGCAGCTGGACGCCATGAGATCCGTGAAACAGAGGTTTCGGCGACGGCAGATGGGGAAAGGCAAAGGCAAAGGCTTCCTTTGGGGGAAGATGGAGAACCTTGCCGCGGTAGCAGAGCTCCATGGGATAGAGCTCGAATTGGAATGGTTTGTGTGGAGGAAGACGACTGCGTCTGGCGAGGAGTACTACAATAATTCATAAATATATGGAATAATTTAGTTTCAATATATGTAAAACATTTTAATATATTATTAATTAATTTTAAGATAAAATAAAACATCTTTGTAACATTTTTTAAAATTTAATTGTTAAATTTTAAAATATATTTTTTTATTATTTTTAAAATAAAAAATAAATTTAATCTGTTTGAAGGTTTGGTTCTGTCATAAAAAATATTATTAATCTGTTCATAAAAAATAAATTTAAAATCATTCCTGTAAAAATCATTTTTTTCACTTAAAGTAAATAAAATGAACGCTCCCTTGTTACACGAAAAACTGGTTATTATCTGTTTGAAGGTTTGGTTCTGTCATATTATATTATTTATATAAATAATACATTAGTACACCAACATTGGTTCTGTCTTCATTCTACAACAATTAATGCTACATAGATCCATATATATGTATGTGTCGCTTGTTTCATTGGTGCTCTTCCCATTGATCACTTGGTTCCTTTCCTCATCATGGTTACAAATTCATGGTAGTCGATCTTCCCATCCTGCAAAGTTTAGAGAAAATAATCAATTTTCACTTATCTAAGTTCAAAATTAGGATACGTTTATTTTAGTTTCAGTAACTCATGGTTCTTGGAAGAATACTATAGTTACGTTTTGGAATAATAACACTTAAAGAAAGAATAGTAATTTAAGGTTTACGTTTGATTCTTGAAACAGTAATTTAATGTTTATTAGAATAGTAATTTTTATAAAATTTCATTTTTACTCTTAAATGATATTTTTTAGCATAAATGTTTTTAGCAATATTTAGAGAGCTTGTTTTATTAAAAATATTTTTTAAAATGTGTACAAATATTTAAAAACTTCCAATTTTATGATTTTATATTTTAAAAATATTTTTTATTAAAATCTTAAAAATTTAAGAATAAATTTTTTTATAATACATTTATACAACTAATGAAAATATAAAAAAGTTTATATTTAATTTTAAAAAATAAAAATAAGAAATCGATGAGATCTCACCTTATCTGTGTCCACATCCTCCAGTACTTCATTGATGGTCTCTTCGTCTCCCATCCCATGAACAGCCATGGCATGTTTCAGCTCCTCCCTCGTGATAAACCTGTGATATAATCAATCAACATGGTTAATTCATGCAATTAACTTCGTGATAATTAACCTATGATCATAATGTATTATTATTACACATACGATTACGATCCACTTACCCACTTCCATCTGTATCGAAGTACTGAAACGCCCTGAACAGGTTCTCCTCCTTCTCCAGCTTATGTCTGTGCATTGTGGCGGTGATGAATTCCATGTAATCGATGCTTCCATCTCTGTCAACATCTGCCTGCGAAGCAACCCATCGATTTATACATACAGATTTTGATCAGTACTCTTCATTCTATGATTGGTACTGTTCATTCTGTTCATCGATCATATGTGCAGATTAGGATTCTCACTGCATCCATCAGCTGCTTCACTTCAGATTCCGTCAGCTTCGATCCGAGTATGGAGAGCCCCGCCTTCAGCTCCTCGTATGTTATCGTCCCGCTGCCGTCGGTGTCCATGTTCTTGAACATTTGCTTCAGCCCCTTGATCTCTTCCTCCGACTGGCTTTGGGCAATCACCTGCACACATATGCCCACAGCACCAAAGGTCTGAATCTGATCGATTCCTTTAAATATGATGATGGAGAACAGAGATAGAGATAGAGAGAGAGAGAGAGAGAGGGAGGAGTGTGTCTAGCAATGACCCACCATTAGAGCAAGCTTCTTCAACTTGTTCATGGCCCTGAACTGCTTCATTCTGGTCAGCACTGCGCTGTCCATGGGTTTGTCAGAAGCCAGACCACCCTCTCTGATCCACGGATGCTCTGATCGATCAATTGGTGGGTTGAATTGATTCATTGCAGGGATGGAAGAGGACAGAAGAAGAAGAGGGCAAGCTAATTAAGTGTCTGATTCGACTCTGATTATGCATCTGTGTACTCACCAAGAGCCTGGGCAGCTGTGATCCTCTGCTTGGGATCGTAGGTGAGCATCTTCCTGATGAGATCCTTTGCGCTTTCAGAAATGGAGGGCCATGGTGCAGCTTCCAGGTCCACTTCACCTTCCAGTATTTCATCAAATATCTCCTTCTCTGTTTCTGCAAATAACATTTCCAACGCCATTAATTAAACTTGTTCTTGTTTAAGGTTTTGTTTAAGAAAAATAATCTTATATATATATATAAAAAGTAAAACTAAAGATTCTGTTTCTACTAATTAATTATTTTAGTAAGATAAAATTTATATGATATAAAGCTAATTTATGCATGCTGCATGTAAAATATCACGTAGAAGTTCAAATTATATAATAATTAGAGTAGTGAAAGTTGAAATAAAGAAAATTAGGAGTATAAATACCTCCAAAGAACGGAGGCACACCACATAGAAGAATGTAGAGGATGACCCCAACGCTCCATACATCGATCTCCTTGCCGTAGCACCGGCGAAGGACTTCCGGTGCGATGTAATACGCACTTCCGACCACATCCTTATAGGTCTTTCCTACAGTAAGAAACAACGAAGTATGTTAGAAAAAAAAGTCTCTAATAATTGATTTTAACGAGATAAAATTAAAATTTTATTTGTTTTCTTAAGATCTTTGTATAACCAAGAGCCCGATGGATGGATGGATCACCTTCTTCGATGAAGACGGAGAGGCCGAAGTCGATGAGCTTGATCTCGGCGTCCTCGTCGGCGGTGACCAGCAAGAAATTCTCCGGCTTGAGGTCGCGGTGGATGACACCCATGAAATGGCAGACATGGACGACGTTGACGATCTCACGGCAGATCCTGGCGGCCTCCTTCTCGGAGTAGCTCCCCCTCCTCACGATCCTGTCGAACAGCTCGCCGCCAGAGCACAGCTCCACCACCAGATGCACGCCGCCGGCATCCTCGTAGGCGCCGTGGAGCTCCACGACGTTGGGCTGCCCCGTGAGGTGCTGGAGGATGAGCACCTCCCTCCTTACATCCTCCTCCGCCGCCACCACCACCCTGCCGGACATGGATATCGACTTGCACGCGAACCTCTTCCCCGTCGACCGCTCCCTGCACAGGTACGTCGTTCCGAACTGCCCACGCCCGAGCTCCTCGTCGAGCTTGTAGAGCGTCGACATGTCTGTCAGCGGCTTCTGGAGGACGCGCCCCATGGGAGCTCCTGATGGCTGTGACGGCGGCGGAGAAGGTGGCGGCGACCATGTCGGCGAATGGTAAGAGGGGGACGAGATGGGAATGTCGAAGGTTTTGTTGAAGCAATTACCCATGTGCGAGCACAAGCCCCCCATCGATCAGAAGACTTTCTTCCTCCTCGCTTGCCTTCCTCCTCTCACTGCCATGACCACACCTTCTTGAACTCCATGGATTTGCAGGTCTTGGGATGTATGCCGTTGGTAAGTTCTTGGTAAGGTCTTGGGATGTATGACCACACCTGAATAAGATCAATCACTACAAGTACAAGGCGGTACTTAATTTGGTGATCTTAAACTTTGTATCGTTTTCTATCGTTGTTAATTAATTTTGAGATGAACTTTAATAATAATATACAAACATGCATGTATCACTGTCTGAATGTGGAGAACAAATGCTCTGCTTCTTTACTTCCTTTGCTCATTTGCTTGGCCTTTGCTTATATGCTTTGCTTGATGCTGTCTACGACCTTTTCTTTACTTGCTTAATGCTTGGGTACAGAAAAGTAGGAATATGTAGGGATTCTAAAGTGTGTAGTCATGAATGGAATTTAGATTATCAGCTATATATTATTTCACAGTAATTTATGTATTACATGTTTATATAAAATTACATTGATTTTTAATAAATATAGTTGTAATAGATTTTTCACACCTATAGTTCAAAGAATGAAAAATAAAATTTTAAAATATTAGCATGATATTCCTTTACTATAAACTTCATAAAAAAGTTGCTTCAATGAAACTTTATAAACTTCAAGTTCAATCACATCTTTATTGTCTGATCTCTCTTTAGTCTATAGTAATTCTAAGATGAATGTTGGATAAATAATATTTTTCACATATTAATCAAAAATTCAATAATTGATGATAAATTAACATTTAATGTGATTATGGTAAATTTAAATTATGTTGATATTTGCGTAGTAATATAATTTAAGTGTAAAATATAATTATTTAAAATATAAGAATGTTGATGTAATTAAAAAATATGTTAAAAAGTTATGAAAAAAAAGTATTAAAAAATTCTCGTATCATCGTAACAATGAGATTGATTCTAGTAATAGTAAAGAATGATTCTTAAACGAAACCTTTATTTACAATAATCTCGCAAACGACGTACTTAAATCAAACTCTAAGATCATATTAAAGTTGATATCATAATGAATTAATAGTAAAAAGTTCTAACTACACTGTTATTTTTTTAATAAATAATGTTTAATAGAGCAGGACATGGGACTTAAAGGTAAATTTTTTTAACTTTTATATATTTATTTGAGAGAAATTTGTGTACGTTGAAAATTTTGAAATTTTTTTTTTGTAAAAACATTTAAATTTTAAATTTTAAAATTTTGTATGAAAATATAATTTTTTTCTTTATTTTTCATTTAAGTTAAAAAAATTCTTAAAATTAATAACGTCACACATCTTACTCAATTTCTTACAACCATTTCTAAAATTACAAGAAAAATATAAAATTACATTTAAAATATTAAAATATAAAATATTTATATATTTTTTAAATTAATTTTTTTAAATTTTTATCTACGTATATAAATAATATTTAAAAAAATTAATTTTTAATTTTTTTTAAATTTCTATTTTTCAGATTCATGAGATGCCCTGAAAGATAAAATCAAATAAAATAAAATTTATACATTTCGGATGTATTTGTTTAACTTTTAAACAGACACAAGTCACAGAACCTGTCCCAATGCGAGAAAAACGGTAGGTGACCCCACTCCCCAAAAAAGAAAAATTAAAATTTTGTCTGATCGGCACATGAATGATAATAAGCCGACGCGGTACTCTAGGACACAACACGTCAAAGTCGATTTATTGATCGGTGGCGGCATCGATCGATCGGCGGCGATCAGTGGTAGCCGATCGGCGCCGCCGAATCGCTCAGCTCGTGTCCGTGGCAGTGGATGTCGGAAGCGTAGTGATTGACGTCGCGGTGGTGGGCCTCGTCGGCGCGGACGGCGAGGACGACGTCGCGGAGGGTGGCGTCGGGGGCGAGGCGCCAGTAGTCGATGGCGATGGCGGGGGCGGGGACGTTTTCGATGTTGCCGTCGTCGAGCTCCTTGAGGAACTCGGTGTAGGAGTGGATGGCTTCCTCCTCAAGGTAGCCGACCATGCGGTGGGCGAGCTTGGGGGTGAGGATGTAGGCGAGGAAGTAGGCGTTGAAGAAGACGCCTTGGACGGCGAACACCAGGGCACGCTCGTACCATCTTGGCTGTGACACCTCCATGAATGTCATCAGGTGCATCCTCTCGTTCTCCGCCTCCTCCAGAAGCGCCTTGATCCAGCCCCCGCTGTGCTCGAACCGCCGTAGCGACTTGCAGTGCAGCAACAGCCCTCCCACCATCCCCGGCACCGCCGCCACCGTCTCCAGCATCATCGCCCGGCAACCGTACCTCCTCTGCAATAACCAGCATTTGCTTCTTAATTAATCCGCACCATTATCGACAACCACAACGACTGACTCGATCCATCGAAGTGAAGAATGATTTGGGCGAAACAATTGAAAACCCAAACCCAAATTGATTCGAGCGAAACAATCTACCACTGTTGATTAATTGCTTAGAACAACGCTTCGATGATTTGGGTTCAGAAAGATGGGATCGAATAAGCAGATCGAGAGTTGTCGCGACAGAGGAATGATCGATCAATTGCAAAATATCAAATGAATCGTTGGGGTTACCTGGAAGAACACGTCAGTGGGGTAACGAAGAACCTTGACGGTCCAGAAAGCCATCCTGTCGCCGAACGACGTCGGAGCGTGGTGCTTCTTCAGGTCAATCGACAGGTCGGCCTTGTAAGTCTCCCATGGCTGGAAGAAGAAGAAGAACCAGAGACTCTTCATCATCAACGACAACAACAACAACCCAAGACAAAACCGATCAAAATCACACGACTGCCCCGCTTACCCTGAAAGATTTCCACCTCCACATAGACCCATCCTCCTTCTCGATCTTCGCCGGAGAGATGCCCCAGTAGCTGGAAACCACCGCCTTCTCCTCCTTCTCTTTCTCCTTCACCTCCTCTCCTTCCTTCTCCTTCATCGACGGCGGCGCCGTGACGGAACTCACACCCCGGGTACCCAACCACGCCGCCCTCGCCAACCCCGGCGACGCGCCACGGAGGACCACTCCGGCGAGTCTCGTGTTGTTCAGCATCGACATACTTCTGCTACCGATCGGCCGCCGGACGGACGACGATGAATCGAAGCGTCTGGTCTCTTCTCGTGTTGTTCGAATCTTTTCGTGGCGTGGGAGGGAAACGTACCGACGGTGTTTTTATACGCCAAGTTGAATACGTTCGTGACTTCGTGGTTCACATCGCAGATGCGCGGCGGTAACTAAAAGACGAGTGTCGGGCCCACGCTTGTTTCTTGGCCGCCAAGTATGACCCGACCCGGAAGGAAGGAACGTGCCGGTCACGCGGGGCCGCACGTGAGCGTCATGCGTGACGTCACGCCTCACCGGCGTCTTTTTATTTGTTTTTTTGTTTGAAAATATCTCGCCGACGACTCCAGTCCTTATATTTTATTTATTTTATTTGGACTATATTTAATATAAATTTTTTAATTTTAAGAGTAGAAAAGAAATTACATGTTTAAGAAAAAAATATATTAATTTTTAAGTCACATCGATAAGATAACGAGAATTTTTATTTATTTTAATATTTAAATAAAATAGATAGAATAGTAAAATTATATTTTTTTAATGTTAATATTATTAAAAGTCAAGATAAAAAAAAGAAAAAAAACATTAAGAAACTCTCGTATCATTGTGAATATAAAAGTGACTTTTAATTATAACGAAAGGTGTAATCAAATCGAACCTAAGGTATATTCTCTTTTATTATTTACATAAAATAATTTTTTTTAGTGACGTATATAAAAAATTAATTTCATAAATATTCAATTTAATGATTAAGATTACCTTAGAGAATTAAGACTTTATTTATATTGTATGTCTTTGGATTGATACGATGACAAGCGGTGAAAGAGTTGCTCTTTTAAATGAGATTTACATAACGTCGACGAAATTTTCCCAGAGATTCTCCGTTGAACCGCCGCCGGCGGTCGTCGGCGGCGGTGATCCCTCTCTTTTTTAATGTCGGCCGCGTCTTTCTTCAATCTCGAAAAAACTACAAATGTTGTCAGAAACACACACAGCTGCCGTTGATTTTTATATAATGTTTTAGAAACATTATTATTATATTATTATTATTATTATTATTATTATTAAATAAATAAGCAAAAGGTGATCACATGTGGGCCACGTCTTCATAAAAGCCATCACGTTCTGCAATGTAAAGCGACGGGACGTGCGTCATGCATGACGTCATCACATCCCACGCATGCATGCACGTGCCCGCCGCGTTGTTAGGAATTTTAGTTATAATAGATTACAAAGTATTAATTGCAATAGGAAGCATGTGAGTGAGGTAATTAGACAGTAGACATGTCAATAATATCAGTTTCAATTGAACAGAGGGATCTAACTAATAATTAAACAGCTTAGATTAAAAACCTTAAGGATAAAATAATCAGTCTTATTTTTTAATGGAGTTCTAGCTTCAACTTTAGTAATTGTAGAGAGTTAAAATTAAGATTAGTTTCACAGATGATATTAGAACTTCATAGTAATTATAAGTTAGAAGTTTCTGTATAATAATTTATATGATAAAAGATTATGTAAAATTAAAGTTAAAATTGGACCAATGTTAATAACAAACATGAAAGTGTACGTGTTTTAAATTGTAAACGCGTGTTTCAAATGTTGATTTTTCAAAGAACTTTCGGTCAACGGATGGTAAGAAATCTGTTAACCATTTAATTACGCAAGAATCTTATGTTTGGTGATGTGATTTTGAGATTATTTTGACTTTTTTGACACGAAACATTGACAATGTCGTCCGTGCTTTGTTTTTTTACTACAAAAATCTGGTTGCCTTCGTTGACCACTCTCGCGATGATCATTTTGTTTGAGGTCGATTTAATTATGCCTGAAATTATTATTTTAATAAATTTTTAAAATTATTTTCAACGTCATTATTATTATATAAATATCAATATATAAATTTTTATCACTTTGATTAGTATGTAATTTTTATTAATATATAAAATTAATTATAACTTTAACTTTATCTAACTCAAACAACTAACCCCAAATAAGGCCAGGCGTCAAGATACCACACGTTGCAAGAGCTCCTTCCTTTCTTGAACGTGAGGTAAGCAAGCAAGAAAGTTCGTTGCTTTGAAGCATTCAATTCTTCTTGATCGGTAGAGTTGGCTTTCTAGAATGTCTATATATGTATGTATGTATGTAATGTAGATTTTATCTTATTGAAATTGATGTAAGACTATTTTTTCTCAACACGTCACTGTACTTGTGAATCCTCCATTTTAATATTGTGCATGACACTTTACATGTGACGTATATATGAATTGACTCTAAATCATATAGATTATACTTCACTAAAATCGATTAGCTAATAAGAAAAAGACACACAAGTGATATAAGAGTTTCAATTTCATTTATCATTTTTGATATAAGACTATTTTTTTAACATGTATCTGTATATATATATTTGAGTATTTAATAATAGAGAGTTGATTTTTTTATAATACCATAGTTACTTCTAATTAATGAATTTGCAGGAAATCCTGAAAAATTGAGAATAAATCAAATACTGAAAAATGCTGCTATATATTTTTTTAACAATAAATCCACAATATTTATCAGCCCTACCAAATACTTCAGATTAATTACTTGTCCAGAAAATATCAATCAACCCCAGCATGGGGTAATTAATTAATTAAACCAAAGCCACCAACCATTGATTAACTAATTAAGCTGCACTTGTACTGTAATATATATATATGATAACCATTCACACATTGTCTGCAATATATAGTTACATTTACACCACCGTCTGATACACAAATCACAAAACTGATGTCTATTAATGCAGAAAAGAGACAGACGAACACAGAATTAATCAGACCAGCATCTTTTTCCAACAACAACAAGAATAAAAAAAAAGAAAAACTTTGGTAGCTAGAGGAATTGATGTTGATCATGCACCAGCAAGGTGTTGATGCATATATTCATCCCACAATGGAGTAAAACCTTTATTTTCAGTCCGTCTGTTACAGATTAATTATATTTTCAGCCACATACATACACATACACATATACACACACATATATATATATGCATGCTTCAACTCCATCTACATTCTACACACACACACATATATGTATGTTTGTATGTATATAGAACTATATAGATATGAATATGATCAGTGGTACCCAATGGGTGCAGGCGCTTCTTTCAGCTGGAGACCCTGGCAGTGTATGTCCTGCAAATATGGTAAATCTTGATTATTATGTTAATACCTACAATAATGAGATTTATTTCATTAAAATCAATTAGCTAAGAAGAAGCCGTAATCATTCTAAAGTTTAAGTTTACATCATTTCTTTTATTGCGTTATCATATATTCCAACATGTCGCACTTGTGAGCCTCCTGTGAACTGCCTTTAATTAATATCATAATAAAAATTAAATCACCTCATTAATATCAATTGATTAGTGAGAAAGATCGAGTTCAAAGTGTTTTAAAACTTAAGTTTACCATGTTTCTTTTAATACGAGACTATATATATATTCCAAACACTATAAAAGTCAATCAGGCAATATAATAATCATACTCTTTGTTAGGAAGTGTTCTGTAAAACAAAACGCATGAATTCTGTGAAAAGTTGGTGATATTTGTTGAAATTTCAACTTAGAATTAATTGATTATCAGTTACAGACCACGTTTTTTTATATTTTAAGTTTAATTTTATTCTTTACATTTATTAACTTGAGATTATTCCAGCACTCCTCCTCGTTACTTATTTTTAATTTTTTTTCTTACAAGTAACTACGGGTAGATACGCGTGAAGTGACTTTGATAACATACAAGTGAAAGAATTCTTTATGACATCATTATCTTTTCCTTACCTGTAACTTCTAAAAATACTTTTATAATCTTATTTTTATGATAACATTCTTATTCTTTAATTTACTTATTTTATTATTGATCAAAATCATTTTTCCTTTCCTCTTATTTCAAAATTGTTCACTTAAAAATCACTTTATCCTGCTCTTGAAGTAAGGTTAGTGAACGATTCCTATATTTTAAGTCTAATTTTATTTCTTATACCATTCCAACTATTAGGAAAAATAGTTCTATAACAAGAATGATGAGTGAAACTAAGATCCTTAATTATATCATTTGTGAATCTTTTTTCACTAGTCAATTAATTTTAATAAGATAAAATCTACATGTTATCAGAGATAGTTTACGTATACTACACACAATATATTATGTAGAATACTTCAATAAGAGATTCACAAGTATGAGATATATTGAAAAAAAAGTCTTATATAAAAATGATAAGTAAAATTAAGATTCTTATATTACTTGTGATTATTTTCTTAATTAATTTTAGTAAAGTAAAATCTACACTAACAATATTAAGGAAGAATATATGATTAATTAAATGTGTGGTTGATTACATATATATATATATATATATATATATGTTAATGACGTACCGAGGCGAAATGGTTGACGTCGCGATGGTGGGCCTCGTCGGCGCGGACGGAGACGACGACGTCGCGGAGGGTGGAGTCGGGGGGGAGGCGCCAGTAGTCGATGGCGATGGCGGGGGCGGGGACGTTGTCGATGTTTCCGTGGTCCAGCTCCTTGAGGAACTCGGTGTAGGAGTGGATGGCCTCCTCCTCCAGGTAGCCCACCAGCCGGTGCGCCAGCTTCGGCGACAGCAGGTATGCGGCCAGGTAGGCGTTGAAGAACGCGCCTTGGACGGCGATGACCAGGGCCTGCTCGTACCACCTTGGCTGCGACACCTCCATGAACGTCATCAGATGCATCCGCTCGTTCTCCGCTTCCTCCAGCAGCGCCTTGATCCAACCCCCGCTGTGCTCGAAGCGGCGGAGCGACCTCAGGTGCAGAAGCAGCCCCGCCACCATCCCCGGCACCGCCGCCACCGTCTCCAACATCATCGCCCGGCAGCCGTATCTTTTCTGCACACATTCTAATGCGTTAGTCTCCAACTTTTTTTTTTTTTTGAACCCATACGTTCGTAAAAAAACTTTACTATTTAATTAATTTATCCCAAGATTTGTTCAAATTACAATTAAAGAGGAATTTACACCCGTGAATGTAGTAAATAATAATAATAAATTATAAAAAAATTAATTTATTATTTTTTACCGTCATTTCCATGACATTCAAAAACACGATCTCTCGTTAATTTCCGTAACAACGTAAACAACGCATTTTCTCTTATATATATTATATTTTTATGAACTTTAATTAGATCACATTTTAAAAAAGCAAAATTTTCAAATGTAAAATTAGAATTTTATAAAAATTATTGTATCAACGAGTAAATGAAATTCTTAAATAACTTCTTTTTTCAATTACTATTTCTTCAAAAATATAATTACAATATTATTCTACGAATTAGAAGTTATATTTTAAAATTGAAACAAATACTTCATTCTTTTTTCTACTTCTAACCTTCAAAAGTATTCTTATCTTTACATTCATATTTCTCAATTTACTTATTCTATTATCAAAATTATTATTTTTTATTTTAAAATTATTTTTCTAAAAATTATTTTTTTCACACACAGTGAAAAAAGAAACGATGAAGGTACCAGGAGTGTTCCATTATTTCAGAAAAGAATAGGAAGAAACGTGCAAATAATGGAAAAATGGTGTGTTTCGTGCAATATTCTCTTCTCTGTTCTCCTGCCTCACCTGGAAGAAGATGTCGGTGGGGACGCGGAGGATTTTGATGGTGCGGAGGGCGATCTTGTCGAGCCTCGTCGCCGGAACGTGGTGCTTGTCCAGGTCAATCGACAGGTTGGCGGCGTACGAATCCCACGGCTGCTCCATCACATGCATCGAAGAGGAACAACCACAGCGTCACGTTACGTTACAAATCAATTCGTGCCGGCACCGGCGACGACGATGGTGACGATGATGCATGCTGCTTACCCTGAAGCAAGACCACTTCCACTCGACGCCGTCGTCTCTGGTGACCTTGGGCGGAGATATGCCCCAGTAGCTGGACCTGTCGGCCTTTCCCTTCGCTTCACCGCCCACCACCGAGGAGGAGGCTGCAGCCTCCGTCGTGGCGGTGCTCGCCGCCCTCACCCACCCGGCGGCATTCGTGGGCTTGAGCATTCCACGGAGAACGCCAGCCGTTGCTGCAGCAGCACGGACACCAACGAGCAGCCTCGCACACATCTCTCTCTCTCTCTCTCTCTCTGCGAAACCAAAGAAGACTGTGATTAATGGGTCGAAGTCTCTGAAGTCTCTGCAACTCGCTAGCTGTAGTTGTGGTGGGGTGTTGGGTAGTGAGAGGTGGTATATATACAGCTAGCGCCGGAGGACCACATCTCTATTCGTCACGGAAAACGTCACGGCCACTCCGGAGCTGGAGTTCACCTCACCACCCAAGCCTGCCGGTTGCTTCGTCTCCTTGGCGCGTACCGTATTGGGCGGTGCACCTTCACGTGCCGTCGATCGCCGGCGGAGCTTCCGGCGGGCGCCCCTGGTTTCTTCCCTTGACTTTATACATGTCTTTTTTCACTGTAAATAATATTTCGGAAAATTTTGTTTGCTTTAAAATTACTTCACATTTTAAAATTTACAGACTTTATTATTTTTTTCTTTATTCTTATTTTACTCGTAAATCTTACGATATTCTTATATTTTTTGAAAATTATTTTTTTATGATAATTCTATTGTATTAGTAAAATTTAAAACTCAAGATTATAAGTTTATTAAGAAATTTTTTAACTACTAAGGTTACGTTTGGTATGAGATTTTTTAATTTCAAGAGTAAAAAAAAGTAATTTAAGGTTTAAAATTGTGTTTATCAAATAAGAAAAATGTATATTAATTTTAAAACTATTCTGTAAGAATTTGTATTTATTTGTATTTATAATATTTTATATTTATTTTAATATTTTAATAAAATATGTAAAATAGTAAAATTATATTTTTTTAATATTAATTTGATTAAAAGTCATGATAAAAAAATATTTAAAAAATTATATTAAAAAATCTTCATGTCATTTCGAGAGAGTAATTTTTAATCATCACTTCAATATTGTAAGATGATATTGCGACCAAAATTTTTTTAAAACAAATGTGATAAAAATAAAAGTAAACAAAGTCTTGTTTAAGAAAAGTAATTACGAATTGACAAATTGTAAACTGCAAGTTGTGCGAAGAGTCAAAAGTGAGCTTTTGTGTGGGGTCAAACCGTTGGACTTGCGGAAATATCTGGGAACAGCGGTGGTGGTGGCGTACGTGTGCAGCATAAATTAAAGATTGATTTGATAACGAGATAATTATTATAAAGTTAATTTTAATAATTATAAAAAATTAAAATTAAAGATAATAAAATAAATAGGTTAAATTTATGTATTAAATTGTGATACAATTTTGTATATAAACGTTTGTATTATTGTATATATATAGTAATAACTTCGTTATCAAACGAAGTCATACTAATGACTTTATTACCCAACAAAGCCAGAGAATGCTTCTATGCAAACAATGGAAACGAAAATTTTTAAATTAAAAAATGAAGTTAATATATGTTAACTAACTTCAGTTAGATAAAGTTAAAATTAAAATTATTTTCATAAATAAAATTGAATCTGTATAATAATTAAGGTAATAAAAATTTATATGTTAAAATTTATATAATAATAATAATATTAAAAATAATTTTAAAAATCAACTCCAAGACCGACGATATATCTGACAGGGTGTATAATATTTTTCCAAAGTTTCCAAACTATTTCTTAAATTTCATTTTTAATTCCATGTAAACTTTATCATTATAATTTAACATATAAACTTATGTTACACTAATTATTACGTAACTTTGATTCCATTTATTTTACGACTCTTAATTTTAACTTCTTCTGACTCTTAGTTTCAACTCTTTCTAAATGTATCATCAACTTTATCATTATAATTTAACTTCTTCTGAATCTGTACTTAGATAATAATTAATATTTACAAATGTACACACAAAAAATAAAGCTGGAGCCGAAGTCATTTTTCACTATTTCCATTTTAGGACAAATCCTCACTAAATTGAATGAAAATGTGACAACATAAAAGAAAATCGATTTTTTGGTAATTTGATGATACATTCAGCAGATCAAAAAATACATGAGCTAAGACCGAGAAGTAATTAGTATAAAAGAAATTAAGAAAAAGTGAAGTTAAACTTAAAATTATTATAATAGAAATTATAAGAAAAATAAAAAATTTATATAATTTAACAAAAGATTTGACAATATATAGAACTACTTGAAGAAAAAGATTCGTGAGTGTCCAACCTAACTTAATAAAATTATGACTTTTTAAAGTTTATTTGTTTATTCAACTTCAACTCTAACTTCAATTTTAATGTACAAGAGTTAAAGTTAAGAGTGAATTCACAAAAGAGGTTAAAATTACATAATAAATTGTGAGATGATAATTTATATATATGAATTTGTATAATAATAATAACGTATAGAAGTTAATGTAGAGTTAAAGTTAAAAATAAAATTAAATAAACAAATGAAACAATGTTGTTGTATAATCTAAGCATTACCACAACCATATCTAACAATACCCTTAAATTAGTAATATCAACTTTCTAGGACACCCATAATAAAATCCATCGTGAAAGGCTTAAGGATACGTTTGAAATTTGGAAAATTATATTTTGGATTTTTGACAAATAAATGGAAGATCAAAAAGGAAGGAGAAAATTTGTCAAATGAGTTAATAAAGCAATATGTGAATCAAAATAAAATTGGAGAAAACTTGAATGGAAAGAGAAGGAATGTGGGTAGAATGAGAAAATTTGAAACTGAACTGAAAAGGACATGTGAATTTCTGAAAAAAGAAAATCAACTGAATTGAAATACAATAAACAATGGAAAACTAAAATACAAAGATGATAAAAAGGAAAAACTCACGGGATCAAGACCATTCCTCCTTGCACAGCAAAGAATGATCTATTATCTTTTTTTTTAAAAAATGTGATCTACCTAAGCCCGAATTTTGCTAGCAATATTATGTTTCCCAGTATGTTTTAGATTAAGGCTGTGTTTGTTTTAATGTTTTTTAGTTGTATTAACTATACACCGTAATGGTGTATAGTGAATCAATCAAACAATGAAGATATACATAATAAATTGTAATGTAAGAATTTATTTAATAACAATGACATGAGAATTTATAAAGAAAAAGAAAAAATCTCTATCAACGTACCTTAGATAAAAAATCAATTCACCTTCAACCCACACTTACATGAATTTGACGAGGAATTAAGAATATTTCATTCAAAATAACCGAGAATGAGAATGTTCTCAAAGAAGTAGAGTTGGGATAAGACAAAATAAACCCAAAAAAAACAACACACAATTCTAAGATAAATAGGCTACTGATGGCAAACAATAAAATACCGATGGGAAAAGTACACAAACAGGAAAGGCGCCAATCCAAGGAACAAGTGTTACGGTTGTACCATAATCCACTGTTCAGACAGGTAGGATGACTTTTATAGCGGACAATAACATGTAAGTAGCACCCAACTCCTAAATAATATTACCTATTTATGCTATTCCTCCTGCAGCTGCTTCACCTTAGTGATATAGTCATTCATGGCTTCATCCTTGGTTTTTCCTGAAAAGTAAAGGTTTAGCGATCAGAGTGTAGGAATAAAACAGCAAATTTACATTACGATTTGAAGTGATATGTACCTTCAACGACCTTCCATGCATCCCACTTTGCTCTGTCCCTTTGGTTAAACATCCCAGGACGACCTGCAAATACAGTTCAAAAGTGTGCCTTTTATTAATGGAATAGAAAAAACATTCTGACAAATGGGGGAAAAGCCACTAAACAACTATTTATAGATTTCAGCATAATCCATTTTATGGAATTTGCCATTAGATGGAAAAAAACAGTCGTTTAATGGATTTTATTCAATCCATATAACAGCTATTTCCCCATTTTATTAACATTAGGTAAAACCACGCTATTTGCTGCTGGTAAGGTAACACAGGTACAATTTATAATACGCAAATAATCATGTAACATTCTATTCTTCAAAACCCATTGATGGAACCTGCAAATTGTCAACCGCAAACTGTCATGTGGATAATTATACAAATAACGAAGCACAAACAACGTGAAACCAATAACTTGTACGTATTCCAACAGGAGACTATTCATGGACAACATATAGAGTATGTGAAAACAAAAGAAAATCTATCTGCTTCATTAGTCACATCAATATTTTTGTAATCATGCCAGACATCAGAATTTTGTGTCCAGTCCGGCTCAAAAACCAGTTCAATCAGATGGCATCATATAATCGCATAATTAGAAATTAATTAAAAATCAGGGGTAAATGAAGATACAAAACACCAGAGAACAGAGAAAATAGCGAGAATATTTTCTAGTCATATTAAGCATTATCATACTAAAAGAAAGGAAATAAAATGAATGGATAATTGGGTATTACGGTTCAGAAATAAAATTTAAAATACTCTTTGGTGTGGCAGTTCCAACTGGCTGGTGCACTGGTTAGACAGGAAAACTGATCCAATGGCCTATTGCAACTATCTAATGGAAACTATATATATAATTACATCTTTGTAAGGTAACTTCTCAAGTACCACAGTAATTTCTTTAAATCAACAATTCCAACCATGTTGTTTGTTACTCATTTTTGTTGGAAAAAATTGAGATTCTTATATTATTTATGAATTTTTTCTCACTAATTAATTGATTTTAGTAAGGTAAATTTCACATGATATCAAAACAAACTTATGTATAATATATGAAAGATATTATAAGAAAAATAATTTCACATCGAAAATAATGAATGAAACTAAGATCTTTATATCATTTGTAAGTTTTTTCTTACTAGCTAATTGATTTTAATGAATTAAAATCTACAATTCTTTCTCCTGAATTTTGGAAAGTTGAAGAGTTTTCTAAATTTTATTGTAAAGCTCATACTGATTAGCTAATACATCCCATTACCACTCACATTTCTCTATCTTCATTTTTCCCTCACTTTTTCAAATTTTAAAATAGATTTTCTAACACGGCAAGAAATTTTCCAACCAAGCGTTATAACTCAAGGTGCTTGCCTGGTGTGATACTCTCCCCACCTTATTCAATCCGCATGAACTCCAGAACATAAAACCTCCCATCTAAAAATGCCCTCGCTAAACAATCTTCACGTATAAGATCAATATCAGGAAAACTCTTTCAAAAGCAGCAGGACAAAAAACAGAGCAAAAATCTCATCAAACAGAAACATAGCAAAAAGGCTGCAGAGGACGCATACTAGTGTTCACCGGCCCGACAGTTGCTTGCTTGAAAAGACCATAGAGGATGAGCTTGTTTTCGTTGGTAGTGGTCTCCGGAAGTGTCTTCGCCTTCACCGCGTACTCTTCGAATTCCTCCTGCAAACACACGAACAGTTTAGGCACGATCTGGCATAAACGACATCCAGATCCGTCAGAAGACTTTACTCTCCCACGGTTAGGAGAAAAAACGTCATCGATCGCGCAACCACAAGATCTTCGTGCGTAATACGAAGGAAAAAGGACGCCGACAAGAGCGATCGCGCAACCATAAGATCCATGGACGAGCCGAGCAGATCTACGATCTTCGTGATAATACGAAGGAAAAAGGACGCGGAGAAGAGCGATCGATGGGATCGATACCTGGAGACCCATCGCTGTGGCGATCCGCTTCTCACAATGCCGCTGTTCTTCGCTTGCTGGCTCTGGCCCTCTTGTTCCTTCACTCCTTATCGTTTCTTCTGTTGCGAACGGCCCCCCTGTTGCAACAGTTTCGTCCGAAGAACAACTACCACTCGATGTCGTTGTAATTACGAATATTGCCATCTCGATAGAGATGTAACATTTTAAATATACAAATTAATGATTTTAATATTATATCTAAAATAAATATTTATATAAAATATAATATTCTCGATTGACATCATACTTTAGTTACGTTTAAGAAAAGTTTTTTTTAAAAAAGTAATTTTTACAAAATTGACATCAATTTTGTCCTCGTCGAAAAAGATAGGTTATGGAAATTCATGTTTTTTAATATTTAAATAAGTAATGTTAATATTAAAATTATATTTTTTAATATTAATATGATTAAATGTTATAAAAAAATTAATATAAAAAAATTATCTCGAAAATCGTTATTATAACATTAGAATTGATTTTTAGGTTTGAAAGTGTACTTTTCAAACGAAATCTCTAACTTTGTTAAAGATAAGTATTTTTTTTTACGATTTTTATTGAAATATCAACTAATTTTTTATAGATTTTGGTAAAATTATATTTTAGTTAAAATATCAAGTTTTAAGATTTAAGGTTTAAATATTAAGTTTAAAATATTCTTGTACTGACGTAGATGTCGATGTGCTACTATGATTATGATTAATCGATTAAAAAAAAAAAGTAATGGCATCATGTAATTTAGGAAAGAAACAAGGGCAAAGAAGTATTACCAGCACGTAGCATTGTAGCAATCGCATCATGACTATAGAATATATCAACTTTTGAAGGAAAATGTTCGCCATGGTTTCTCGGAAAGTACGGAAAATTTTTACGGTAAAAATTTATATTTTTTTCTAATATTATATATTTTACCTAATTTTTTTAATTATTATTAAATTCATGATTATATGAAAAATATAGAACTATATTTAAAATATTAAAATATAAAATATTTATAAATTTTTTAAATTAATTTTTAAAAATTTATATAACATATATAAATATTAAAATATTAAATATTTTTGTTGAGTGTAAATTAACTTTTAATTTTTAGAATTTACTCCTTATTAATATTGTGTACATGGATGAAAATTTTCTTTAAAATAATTTTCAATTCAAATATCAATATCAAAATTTTCTGTACCTTTATTATTTGGTCTGCCTTGTAATTTTACCAAAATATTAAAATTATTGGATAAATATTATTAAAAGAAAAAAAAAAGGGACTTTCGAGTCCGGTGGCACACATGTACGGCCCTGATTCATTTCCATAGCATCGTCGTCGTAGCAATCGGGTGCGACGGGGATGGGAAATCGACGTCGTGGATCCAAGGGAGGCCGCGGCGGCGGCGGCGGCGGAGGAGGAGGAGGAGGAGGAGGAGGAGGAGGAGGAGGAGGAGGAGAAGATGCCCTGCACGCTGCTGCGAGGGCGGGGGATCTGACGGCTGTTCGGTCCCTGCTCAGCTCCAACTCGCAAGCCATCAACTCTAGGGATCGCCATTCACGCACACCGTACTTGTCCCCTTCCCGTTTGTGTGCCTACTTCTACTCCCCATGCTATTCTTGCGTAGTTCACTGCATCAGGAGTTGGTAGGAGGAGATTATCGCTTCCGTGCTTTTAGGAACCGGAGGAGTCTTGATTGATGCACCGAATTGGCGCGTGATGGTCGTGTTTTAGTTTTAGTTGTTTATATTTCGATAGTTTTGTTGTTTCAAGCATGAATTTTAGCTTTGGTTCTTGCGTAGGGGCTTCTGTTTGTTGAATGTTATAGTATCAAGGTGGTAACAGAAACCTGTTTGCAATATTGGGTAATGGCTCATGGATGGAGATGCTTAATTTTTTATGACGTGCAATCTTTATATGCTTTGATTCTTGCACGCTTATCTGTAGTATTGAGTAAACTGTGCTAAAGTTTTGACATTAAATCAGAACGTTAGAATAGAGAGATATAGGTTTTGATTGATAACGAGGTGTTTTTGTTCTAATAACCTTAGAGAATTAAAGTTGAGAGTATATTTGTAAATAGTGTTAGAACTATATGGTAAATTGTGATAGGAGGATTTGTGTATGGGAATTTATGTAGTAATAATGGTATATAAACATTTGTGGAGAGTTTCATTGGAACTCCCTATTACCAAATGTAGTCATAGTCTATATAATTTATTTTGCCTGTACAAGAAACGTAGGTGATCTTCATTTCACCTTCCACATTGGAATTGGGTTGAACTTGTCTTTGGTAAATGATCAGCTAGTTGCAAATTGTTTTGTAGGTTGCATCAAAAACACGCATATAGATAAAATGTCAAGCTTTGGAAAGAACTGTGATTTACTTGGCTTTGGACCATCTTCCAGCCATAATGTGGGGAACTTTTCCATTTATTGCATGAAATTATGTTTTTTCTTTCTAGAATTTTCCCAGAAATTAAGTACATTTTAATTAGATTTTTGCAATTGTCCTCTTATACAGTATTTAATTATAGCCTAGGCTTGCTTTGTATATGAACTATGTCACCTTTCTGGTGCAATCCTTCCTAGGGCTTCTTATCTTCTCCTTGTTTTTTATTTGATTTTCAATTGTATGATGTTTCAGATTACATCTAGCGGCGTGGTCTGGACAAACAGATGTTGTGAGGTATCTGTGCACTAACAAGGTTGATGTTGGTGCTGCTGCAATGGATGATATGGGTGCTATTCATTTTGCTTCCCAGAAGGGTAATCTGGAGATAGTTCGAATTCTTGTGCTTTCTGGGGTGCCAGTGAAACTTGCCAACAGAAAAGGCTTCACCCCTTTGCACTATGCTGTCAAAGGTTCACATCTAGAGCTTGCTAAGTACTTGATCGGAAAAGGTGCAAGCCTCAGTGTGAAGAACAAATCTGGGGAAACTCCTGCTGATCTTGCAGAAAATGATGAGGTTCGTTCATTGCTCAATGAGGTGGAGAAGACAGCCAAGGAGGTGAAGCAAAGCAAGAAAGTCGATGTAGTTATGAAAGATGAATCTACAGAGAAAGATCCAGAAGAAGAACATGCTGTTAAATTTGATGAAGGAAAAGAAGACGGTGATGGTGAACATTCAGCTGGGAAAGTAAATGGCAAAGGGGAGAAAAGATACAGTGAACAGTCTGCAATTGAAGAAGAAAGTTTGTCAACAAGGGCAAAAAAGGCTAAAGTTACGCTAAGCCATCTTGTAGCAGAAAATGATGTAGAAGAAGGGTTCTGAAACATTTCGAAGTGTGTAGTTAAGTAAAGTCATGATTCTAATTATTTTTTTATAAAGAAACATGATTCCTAGTGTTGGTTGGTATTTTTGAAATTATCATTATATGGTTGAGCCATTGTGCTTGTAGTGATTACAGAAATCCTGACCTGGTTTACTGATGAAAGCTTAGATGTTATATTTCTTTTGATTAATGATCAGCTTAATTCAGACCATATGACATTCTTTCTTCTTCTTCTTTTTTCCCTTTTACATTTATATGTCTTTTTATTTCACACACCCACATTCAAGTTGTGTTGATAAGCTCTGAAACTTGGCATGCATTTGCACAACACCCAGCATCTCTTCTTCTTTCAAGTGAAAAGCACCTGAAGCATATGGTCCCTCCTTTCATCAATGCTGAAAATAGCTTCACACCGAGCACTGAAAGCAAATAATCATGAGTAAATGTGCAAGAAATTTAAGGATAAATATTATTATCTCATAAGACTAAAAATATTTAAATATTTCCCTAGATTCTTTATTACAAAATCATTCTTACTTCTGATTCCATTCTGATCATGTACATGGGTCTGGGAGATTAGAAATTTTCCATTAATTTTGTATCCACAGCATTACTATTCTCGAATTCACTATCATTATCAAAAAAATACATACCTTCTTTATTTTTCAGTATCATCGGAAATTTAAAGAAAAAGAAAAAGTAAATTATTTAAAGAAATTCTTAGTCCAGTGGAAATTTAAGTAAAGAAAAAACAAAAAAAACTATATTTAAAAAAAACTACATGTAAAAATAAAAAAATATTTTTAAATTTTTTTAAAATTACTTTTTCATTTCATTAATTTTAAAATCATTTACTTAAAAATTACTTTTTCCTACTCTCAAAATAAAATAAAAAAAGGTTAATGAGATCCTTAATATCATCATTAAGATAATCTTTTGACTAATCTTAACGACCACGTCCAGGTGGATGGGCTTCTCTGGCGCCACCACCAGGAACCCAGTTTCCAGCTCAGCGCCTTCTATTTTGCGGTCCCGTCCCTTATTTTTCCAAATTTACGGTCCCATCCTAACCTAAATAAATAAGAAAATATCATAGGGCTCCAAATCTGAAAACGACGCATCTGTGATTTTATTTGACAATGACTTCATTTTATATGATTTTTATTTAAATTAAAAATCTCGATATTTTAAAGATATTTTCTTCAAATATATTAAAATTTAAAAATATAATTTTAATGTTAAAATTACTTATTTTAATGTTAAAAGATAACTTAACATAATTATGATGTATCTTTTTAACATTATTTTATTACCTAACTAAAAATCACTTTTAACGATGGTACAAATTTTTTTTACCTTATTTGATATAAGAAACCGAAGAACTTACGTTTTTCTACTCTTACCAAATGCAGTTAAAGTATATACGTGAGGTAAGTTTGAAATTCCCATTTTTTAGATTATATAATTTTTGAATTAAGAAAATTTCTTTTTATTTTCTTTTAGTAAACTTTTTTATTTAAATTATACTGTTTATTAAAATATATATTATATAGACAGTAAAAATATTATTTTCAAATAAAACCCATATTATTCTACATAATACACATGAAAGCATTCAATAATTATTAACAAAAACCTTTTGATTTAATAATAAGATATTTTAACTTTAAAAATTATAAAATATTAGAAATTAAATCTTATTATTAAATAAAATTGAACTTTAAAAAAATGTAATAAAAATTTATGTATGAAAATTTATATAATAATAATAATAATATATAAAAATTTATCAATAAAATGTATAATACAAATTTGTGGTCTTGCGGAACCGGTCAGTTAGTCCTTAAGTTTAAAATCGTGGGAGAAAAAGATGACGAGTGCAAATAAAGTATCTGAATACAAATATGAAATAGTCACGGACCGAAACGTAAAACGGCCAAATCCCCGTAACCGAACCCCGCAAACCCAGCTCGGGCGATCCTGCCCGTCCACTTCCCACCCAACGGTCTGAGATAATTTCGTGTGAGAGAAGGGAAAAAAAAAAGGAAGGGAAAGTTTGCAAAATTTGAAAATCTTTCGGCAAAATATATAGGCGGCGGCGAGCGCTGGCACCAAACCCCGTAGGCTTCTGACCCTTGGCCCGCGAGAGAGGCGAGGCGGAAGAGAAGGTAGTGCTCGACGATAAGGTGAGGTGGCGATTGAGCTTCGGGATCCAAATCCTCAATCCTCCTCCTTCTCCTCCTCTTCCTCCTCCTCCTTCCTATTTGTAATTCGTGTGTTGCTTGCGTCTTTCGATTGGCTTCTCGGCTTGCGTGAATCGTTTTGGATCCCTGTCGGTCGTTTTATGGTCGGAGGTGGGGGATTTCCATGATTGAGGATCTTTTGAGGGGTTTCGAACCTTGGAGTAGATTTAGTGATGGTGTATGGTCCTTTACGGGGGTTTGCTTCGAGGATTTTTAGGTGTGGCGGCGGATTCTTGTGAAATTAGGGTTTTACTTAGTTTTTTTTTTTTTTGGCCTCATGGAGGAGGGTGACCCCTTATTTTCCGTAGAAATTGGGGGTGGGGGTTGGACTTATGGACTATGTCGTTGTTTAGAGTTTTTTTATCGCGATGGTGTAGCTGTCTATGATTGTGGAGTTTAGGCTTGTAGTAATTAGAGAAACCCTGACCTTGTTAACTGATGAAAGGTTACATGTTATGTCTCTATTGATTAATGATCAGCTAAATTCAGACCATCTGAAATTTTTTTTTTTTTTCTTTTGTACTTGTATAAATCTGGATTGCAGATCCAATGGTGGCGTCTGGTTCTTATGCGGATTTGATTCGAGGATTTTTAGGTGTGGCGGCGGACTCTGGTGAAATTAGGGTTTTCTATAGAAATTGCAGGGGGGGGGGGTGAGGGTTGGTATATTTGGATGTTTAGAGTTTTTAAATACGATGGTGTGTCTGTCGATATGACTCCGGAGTTTAGGTTTGTTCCACTTCGCTTGAATTCTGAGGGAAAAATTCTGTGATTCGACTTGTTATGTTGTTTTTGTTTCCTTGTTTGCAGATCCAATGTTGTTATTCTGACAGGGTGGACATGGTGCCGTGTTTTTGCGTTGGTATTTTTTGATGAAGTGGTTTGTGATTTGTTTGATTTCCGATTTCTGAGGATGCTTTGACTCAGTATCTTCTTTTATTAGTATGTGTTTTAGTTGATTGATGTTTTTACAATTTCCCGTTGATGCTGCTTTCGTGGTTTTATATTTTCTTGAGTATTTTCTTAATTTTATATATTATAGGGACGTATATTTCTTGGTCTTAGTGCGCATTTCGTTGAACTGGGGCATGTGAACATATGATTGTCGATATGTAGCCTGTCTCAGCATGCTTATTAGGTGGTGTGATGTTTTTAGTTCTTGTGTTATGTGAACGGTGTATATTCTCTTTTTCATGGGATTCAATTATCGAGTCAGCCTTGTTTGTGGAGGTCATTATTACTCTTGGTTTTTTTTATCTGGAACTTTTAGAATTTTGTCATAAGAATTAGGAAATGTGGAAAAGGGATTTTTTTAAATTTGTGAGTTTAAAGATTCCATATCTGCTTCTTGGAACAGGTTACTCTTAATTTTGCTACTCTGAAAGTTTTACTCTTTCTACTGCAGTTGCCTTTCTTTCTTGTGGTCTTAACATTACTTAAGTCATGGAGCAATCTCACTCCTGGTCAAATATTTTTGGAATATACTTATCAATTCAGGAGGTACTTGATTGGAGGTTCATTGTTCGTCGGGGTTTCCTCATTGTTTCCTTTCTCAATTGCACCTAGAGTCCAGCTGGATCTCTATGACAATTGTAGGAAACGTGATGCTCTTTTTTTCTGAAGTTGGATATTTGTTGCAGTTCAACGAGTAAGGCAGCCTTTTTCTTGTTAGTTATGAACAATGCTATTTTGTGGAAGTTGTAATTTTCTGTTGCTTGATGTGGCAGCTACTTTCCCACACAACAGCCGTTGTTTGATGGCAGTTTGAACTTTGGGAAGCTTGTCATTAATGAGTTATCATCCGGGGTGCGTTGTGCAAGCCTTTTTAGATTATGCATATTCTTTTAATCTGCTTTGGAGTTTAGGATGCGTTTTCTGTCTGCAGGGTCAAAGTTGCAGTTATGATGTGGAATCACTCGAATCACTTGCAGTTATCTGATTGCTGCTTTTGTTCTGATCAAGAACAGGAATAGCTGGAAGCACTTACCCAAGGAGAGAACATCCTTTTGTTAAGTTGCTGAAATTGGATAAAATGCTCTCTTGAATTTCTCAACTCCATCTTATTTAGAGGAATTGTTTTGCTTTTCTGGGAGCTATCAGTGGTTCTGCAATAATAAGGTCATGTAACTTCTGTGCTAATGGTGTTTCCACAATGGGCATGGTATGGAGCATTGAAGTTTTGTTCATCTGAGCTGCTTACAACATTCAAGTAGCTATCAGTGGTTCTGCATAAGTCTCTACAGGAATTTTTGTTTACTGTTACAATTTCGTTGGAATCTGATAGTTCACTGTGAAAATTATTCTTGAATAAAAACGACATTGTGAGAAATGGAAAGGTAATATCATCAAATTATTTGGGACTTGTATTGCAAGATGTAATTGGTTGACCTGTGTTTGCATGTGTTTTAGGTATAAGCTAATCAAGGAAGTCGGTGATGGTACCTTTGGAAGTGTGTGGAGGGCAATAAATAAGCTGACCGGTGAAGTTGTATGTATTGTTCAAGAATGCCATTTTCTGGACGTCTAGATTTGCTTCTTTTTTCTTACTTTTATGTTGGTCTAGGTTGCAATTAAAAAAATGAAGAAAAAGTACTATTCATGGGAAGAGTGCATGAACTTAAGGGAAGTAAAGGTTAGTTGATCACTTTTGTGTGTTTATTATGGTTTCTTTCAAATTACATTTGAAACTTGAGCTTATTATTCTGGATGTTTTGACAGTCCCTTCGAAGGATGAATCATCTCAATATTGTGAAGCTCAAGGAAGTTATCAGAGAAAATGACATCTTATACTTTGTCTTTGAATACATGGTATGCTTTGCTGGATTTTAAACTTTAAACATACCATTGGTTTTTTTTAATAGAATGTTTTGGACGTCGCTGGTGATGCCCCTTCTTCCATGCAGGAGTGTAACCTTTACCAGCTTATGAAAAACAGAAGCAAGCACTTCTTGGAGAATGATGTGCGAAATTGGTGTTTCCAGATATTTCAGGGTATTGCATATATGCATCAGCGGGGCTATTTTCATCGTGATATGAAACCAGGTTGCTAGTCATCTAAAAGCTAATTTATAGATACTGCACTCCTTAGCGTGCTAGTCAATTTGTCCTTTGTTGTTTTTCTTGCCAACTGCTTACTGCATGGTTTAAGTTATGCATTTAAAGGTGATCAAATTTTGTGTCTGTCATACATTACTTGCTGAAAGCTGCTAAAAGGACTCCAAAAAAGATGCATGGGTTTTTCACTATTACTGTACCATGGTACTAGAACATGGAATATCTAGCAAGGTCATTAATGGGTCAACTTTTTTTTTCAATCTACAACTCATCACTCAAAAATTATTTGTAGGCATAATCTTGGGGCGTTTTGCTTTCTTGTACCTGTTTCTTAATTTTAATGCGAGTGCTATACTCATCCTCATTATCAGAAAGATAAATCATTGATCTTAGGGTATGCAGGTTAACTGACACATAAGTATCATCATAGTGGGCTGCCTTATTTTTATAGGTTGCAAATCACAATGTTGCATTTTTTCCAGATGGATAATTAACACTGTTTTGTTTTCCAGAAAATTTATTGGTTACAAAAGACAGTATTAAGATTGCTGATTTTGGGCTTGCTCGTGAAAGCAATTCTCAGCCACCGTTTACTGAATATGTATCCACTCGCTGGTAAGTATTTGGCTATTTTTGGTATTTGATGCTTTTTGGATGGTACAAGTAATGTGCTGGTGTTATAGGTATCGAGCACCTGAAGTTTTGCTTCAGTCATCTGTGTATGACTCTGCTGTTGGTGAGTACATAAAACACTCGAACTAACTTATAACTGAAGAAAATTTTGCTATTTTTGATGACCTAGTTTTGTTTTCATCTAGATATGTGGGCTATGGGGGCCATTATGGCTGAGTTGTTTGCTCTTCGTCCTCTTTTTCCTGGCTCAAGGTATACTTATTTGCAGTTATTTTTTCAAATCTTAAAAGGACGAAACCAATCTTGGTGTATTGCTTTCTGACTAGCTTGTTTCTTGCCGTTTTTATTCAAATTGTTGGATGTCCTCCCATTTTATCGTATCAGTAAACTGTCCTCTCACCTCTTTTCATATATTATTCTTTGGGTATGTTTGGTTGCCTGTAATGTAATTCAATTGTATTCCCTAATTAGATCACATTTCTTAATTAGATTATAACATTTTAAAATTATATGATTTTCCAGGATAATTATAACATCTTATGATTGTGCAAAGGTGTGAATTAGACAGGCCTCACCTTATCTTGAGCTAGTGTATCTTTTGTTTAACGTGTTTATTTAAATATATAAGTATTTTAAAGTTTTTAGTGCTTTTCATCACAAAAAGTTAAAGATGGAGTACTACTATATACCCAAGGCACCCTAGCTCGTCTCTTTGGCTCCTTAAAAAATGTAATTGATTCTTTATAGAATTTTGTGATTAGTTTATATTTGATTACCAAACGTTATAATTTGATTATGTAATGTATTTTAACGATGTTATATTAAGATTATGATCAACTAAACAGAACTTTATAAAATTTAATTAATACTAGTCTCTGCCAATCATCGTCTCTTTATGCTTTGTTTGATGCAGTGAAGCAGATGAGATCTATAAAATATGTAGTGTAATTGGAAGTCCTGATCAGAATACATGGGCCGAAGGGCTGCAACTTGCAGATACGATAAACTTCCAATTTCCACAGGTCTGATCCATGTGCACCTTTTCCTTTAGTTGCTCTTTTGTGCTTAAATTTGGGCCATTATCCTTGTTTTTGATGGAATGGGGAGTGGGTATGGGATTTGCGGATTTTGTCGACCAAATGTTTTATTTTCTTTCATCTTAATGCAGATGGCTGCAGCTCATCTTCCTTCCTTGATACCCTCGGCCAGTGAAGATGCCATACATCTCATCTCGGTAAGGTGTTTTTTTTGCTTCGTATGATCAGCAATCCCTTTTGCACTGGTTGTGACAAAACTAGGAAATGCAGTTACTTTGCTCCTGGGACCCTGGCAAGAGACCATCAGCAGTGGAAACACTTCGGCATCCTTTCTTCAAGGTGATGAACTGTATTTTTATTTCCTTTTTATCCAAGCAGCAATGTCAATACACCACTTGTTACAAGTTAAATGCAATTTTTTGTGGCAGTCTTGCATTTATGTGCCACCATCGCTTCACCCACGAGTATCTGCATCGCCAAAAACTCCTCCATCTGGTGAGCTGGTTGTCTTGTGTTGTAGTTGGCCATCATGATCATGTGCGACTCATAATCCTTCATCATTGTGTAGTTGGTAGTAAAGGTGCTCTCGAGCAGAAGAATTCTAGGAGACATTCTTCTGGTGCTTTATACAGAACAAAGCCTGCAAGCAACCTCTCCTCGACAAAGATAAGCTCTGCCATACGTCCAGGTGATTCCTACCCTTGGCTCTTTTGCAACAATATTCGCCAGATGCATGATGGATTTGCTTCATAATTGTGGATGACCGGCTGTTTGGCATATGTTTTCGCTATTTTGCAAAAAAAGAAAACAATTACATATCATATCTGCACGATTTACTTTTAGGAGGGGTTTGTGCATCTTGAATTTTGAGAAATAAGTTTATGAAAAAGAAATTTTCTATTAACCAAAAATTTTGTGGTATTTTGTGTAGTCAGGAAATCACGAAAAATTTATTTCTCATGATTTCTCAACGTAATCTATTTTCGTACGATTTCTTGACCAAATTTGTAAACTCCCTTTTATGAATAGAAGGGAAAGGAGATACTTATAAACACTAAAATTTTGAAATTCCTTTGATTTTTCATATATGCATAAACAAATCTTATTTTTGCAATTTTCTGTCATATCTCTTTATTTTCATTTCTCATCAATTTCTGAATTTTCAACATTTCTTTTTCCATCATTTTTGAGTGTAACCCTTAATGTTAAAAAAATTTAACGTGAATGTATATTTTTATCAATAGGTGTGCAAAGAAAACTGGAAAAAGAGTATAATCATCAGGTAAGAGGCTCTCACTCTCGTGGTTGAATTTTGCAGCGTTAAGCCCTCAATTTCCTAACCGTTTCTGTGAAACGGGTGCAGTTCTCAGCCTCCTCCGCGAAAAGCGAAAAATCTGCAAAGAGCTCTGCAAAGCCAGCCCGCTATCGACCTCCTGCAATAAATAGTAGTCCAGGTATCATTACCGAGAAGGGCTGCCACTAAACCATCATCTTCCCTCCTTAAGAACAACCATGAAATGCAAAGGAAGCTGGGTTTTAATTTAATTACCAGCATTCCTTTTCATTCCGTGTCGTGCCTTCTCCCGTCCGAACGGTTTGCTTTTCCTCTGTTGTGCAGTAGGACGTGTGTATTCCGGGCGGAATGCGTATCGAGGGGGGGCGGCGGTGGATGTGTCGGATAAGCTTTCACGAATGACTCTGAGCCCTGGACGTCCCGCGGGGAGACAACCGCCGCCTCCTGCAATGAAAGCTGGCGGATGGCATGGTGGTTCCAGTGAGGTTGGAGCTGCGGTTCGCGGTTACACGAGAAAGGTCAATGGTTGATGACTTGTCAAAAATCGCAGCACGCTTCGCCTTGGTAATTCGATGCCTGTGGTGTATGATTTGCATCGAGTATATAGGGTAAATAAATGGTTTGGCTTGCAACGGGGGTATGGTCGTGTGGCTGCGTTTCCGCTCTGTAAACGTAACCGGTAAACAGGGTTTCAGTTTGCTGTTGGTTTTCTTTCTATGTCCTTGCCAAATGCTGCGTGACGAATCTGCGCAATCTTCTGCTGCTGCGAACTCTCGTTTTACCCTGCGTTTTAGCGAGATTGCCTTCGAGAGAAGAGTCCATTTTTCCGTGGTTTTGCACAGGTAACGCTACTTGTGGGCCTAAGGTTCGTATGCCACTCCTTTCCTTGATGTTGTTTGTTGCATCGGGTGGAGGGTGAAGCCTTTTCGGAGGGTCGCTGATCGCAGCTCGCCTCTTCAAGATGCGTGCATATGTAGGTTAGGTTTTTTAAATTTTAGGAGTTAGATAAAGTAGAAGATGAAGTTAATTCAGTAAATTAAGTTGAATCTATGTAGTAATTAATGTGGTAGAAAATTATATGTTAAAATTTATATAATAATAATGTTAGAAGTAATTTTAAGAGTTGGTTGAGATAGTTTCAAATAAGGTTGTAGAATGTTTTTAGTAATGTAGTTTCAAGTTTCTATCAGAGTGGTGTTTTTAAATTGTATAATAAAATTATCAAATGTCTTTTAGTTATATGGTAAGGAGAGTTGAATAAACTTTCGGTATTGTAGATGCAAACGCTTCATTTGTAGCCGGTTTTAGCTAGTTTTAAAAGTTGAAGTTAATAATTGTGAAATAAATAGGGTTGAATCGGATAGCAAATAATGTAAAAATTTAAATAAAATTAATTATATTTAAAAAGAAACAAAGCCTAAAACCGATTTTAATCGGTCAAAAATGTCTTTGAATGATTGAATTTCAAAAAGGGATCTTATGAAAGATCTAAAATTTTAATCTCATGAAAGATCTAAAATTTCAAAATTCAAAGAGTCGTATTAATGCGTCAGGCATTCTTGTAGCAATTAATTTCAACACATCAGTTTCAAATTTACAACCTTAAATTACTTTCGAACCTTTTATTTTATTCCTTTCCCGTGAATGACATGATCGTCATCATTCTATATTTACGTTAAAAATAAAAAAAGACATGGAATAGAATAAATAAATGTTGCATGAATGAAATCAATGAACAGATCAGAGATCACGCACGCGTCGCGACAACAAGGCTCCGACGAGAAAAGGTACCCGTCGGGGGGTTTGTCGATGGGTTCTCGACGGTTCGGAATGCCAGGCTGGCGGACCGGAAGGAGACGGAGGAGAAGGGGTCGGGCGTCAGAGGGGAGTCATCGAGTCAGCGAGCCGAGAAGCGACAGCGAAGGTCCCGGCAGAAGCGGATGGGATTTCGATTGGCGGTCCAGGAAAGCTGTCGCTGTGTACACATGCGCTCGGCGTCGGATCCTCTCGCATACCACGCAACAGCCGGCGAAGGAGCTTGGGTGCGTTCTGGGACTGCTTTTTTCCGTTAGGATAGAGTTATTTTTAACTTTTAAAAGTATTTTTATTATCAAAATAATTCTTTTTCTTCCTTTTATTTTATAATCAATCACTTAAAAATTATTATTTTTTACTTTTAGAGTGTACGAGTGAGGTTAGTGAACGTATCTTTAGGTCTCATTTAGAAATGTCACTTTTAACTTTTAAGAGTACTTTTAATTTCCATTACACTTTTCACATTTCCTAATTTACTATTTTTGTTATTTTATCATGATATCTCTCGTTACATCAATATTTATTTATTTTAAATAATACTTTTATCATTTATCCTATCTTCTTCGAAAATTTTTACTCATCTTAAAAAAATTGAAGTTATCGTACTCACGTTTGCAATTGATTGTAAAATCTTATACTTACGATCGCCAAAGTTACTCGTCTACTACTCTACTTTCATTTTTGTTGTTCGTTCGACTTTACCTTTCTTCTTTGCCTTTGTCACTTGTTCACATTTTATTCCTTTGTTACAACCAACTATTTATCACAAAAATTTGTTCATTGTAGTCACTATTTATGAGGTAAAAAATCACAAAAATAAAATAAAAGATTTATTTTACATATTAAATACCATAAAAACCATTCTTTATCTTTGCAATCGAATACTTGAATATTTAATTTTGAATATTTGAACTTATTTTTTAAAACTATCAAGTGAAATTTATATAAAAATTTTCTTTAATTTCCCATGTATGTGTAAACTAGTAAAGTGAAAATGTAGATTTTCTAAATTTTTCATAAGATATACAAATGACTCTTTTAAATTTTCTTTTTCTTAAGTTTCACTTTTCTTTACTTTTTTTCCTTTTCCAAAATTTCATTTTTTTTACTTTCATGCACAAATATACCCTTAAACTAAAATACCTTCCAACTTGAAACTTAAGAAAATACCATTCATCTAATTAGAAATATCGTCCATTCAAATGAAAATACCATTCAGGCCAACCAAAAATTTGACTGCGCAGACAAAAATACTGTCCAATTTAACCAAAATACCGTTTATCTAATTGGAAATACTGCCATTCTAACTAGAAAAATTGGTAATTGAACAGAATAAATGAATAGTAATTTCTTTTACCGTAATATTAAAGGTAAAATTTCAAAAGTATCCTTATCACAATTAATTGAAATAAATAAAATAAAATATGTAATTTCATTCACAGATAAACATAAAAAAAATATTTCATTCACAGCGAAAAATTCACTACAATTATAACATAAACTTTTTTGTATATGCATTTTCTATCGTTGTATTACAAAAACATTTCTACATAAATTTTATTATATGATATTTAATAATAAATAAATAATTATCAAGGGTAAAATTAGAATATTGATATTTATTTAATGACATGTAAATGGATGATTTTTTTTTAATCTCCACAATGGCATCCTTACACTTGTAAGTCATTTATTAGCAAACAGGATAAATAAATAATAATTATAAAAATTATTATCAGTTAAATATGAAATATCAAAAATATTTTTTTATTTATAAATTTTTGCATATACATTTTTCATCGTTATATTACAAAAATATTAGGAATTTCGTTATATGACATTTATTATTAAGTAAATAATTTTAATATATAAGGGTAAAATTGGAATTTAAATATAAAATATACTTCTTTCACATGTCCGTACGTTACTTCCGTCCGCTGGTTTTTTTTTGTCACTGTGCCTCGGGAATCGTATCTCATGAAATTTTTTTATTATTAAAATTTTAAAAATTTAAAAATAAA
>JAMKPZ010001482.1:0-38567 GCA_024699675.1 Amphibolis antarctica | reverse complement strand
TATAAATTTTTATTTTTAAATTTATTTTTAATTTTTTAATTATTAAAACTAAAATGTAACTGTTGCTGGATCAAATGACAATAATTTACTTTGACCTGCACAACCTACGGGTGCATAGAGAATGCCTTAGCGACGAAGCAACAAAATTAGAACAAATAAAAGTATTGCAGTGCAAGAATGCCTTGGAAGACATTAATGCTTCAAATGTATTAATGATTTAAATGAAAAATGTGCTGTCAGGGAAAAAAATACTTTAATAAAATTAAATGTTGCATCTATTAGAACAATTTAAACGTTTGTTTAATGAAATAGTAATTTTAATAAAAAATTTATTTTACTTTTTAATGTGATCTAATTAACAATTAAATAAGCTAAAAGTTGTTTCAGACGCACGCACGCACCCATTCACATCTGTTTATTATAATTATGTACGAATATGCTTAATTTTATAAAGTTGACTAATATAGATTATTATTTGTTAAATATGAAAACGCTCGTGACCTAAATTTAAAAGGACATTTATATATATTTTTTAAAATAATAATAATAATAATAAAATAACTTATCATTGTCACCATTTTCATTGTACGATAAAAACCTTTCAAATCTCATTTTCAAATGAAACAGTAATTTTCTTATAATTTTTATATTCATCGAATATTATTTCTGAACAACGAGATATTACGCATCCATAAAAAGTAAATTCAAGTGGATGACTTTAAAACTCTCTTCGGCAGAAATATAATTAATTGATCCTTTTACAAGTGTGTTAAGGAGACATAATTATGAATTTACAAAATGTCGGAATATTATTTTTGTTAAATAAAGTTTCGAACAAAAATCTTAATACACAAAACCGCCACAATTAATTAATCCTTTCAAATACGAAATTCTTCGAAAATATAAAACCGGCAACTTTCTAAGAAAAACTTCAAAAAGTTAACATTATAATAAATAAATAAAACATCATTTTATAAGGAAAAAAAATCAAAAATATTACCGGTACGAAAAATATATATTAATTTTTATGTACAATTTATAAAAAAATTTGATCGACCCCCGCTACGGCGCTACCTTCCGAAACCCCACGTGGACGACACCAACCACTTACCAGATACGGCTGGGGGACGCGCGGTTATGAATCGGCGGTCCGGGCAGGACTTCGCTTGCATGCACACACCAATGGAAAGCACAGCAGCTGCTGCTACCGCCGCCGGCGCCACCAAACCCTTCCTTCTCTTCCTCCTTTCCGCCTCTTCCGTCGCCGTCCTCTACGTCTTCCTACTCCCCGGAGAATACCACTCCTCGTCGACGTCCGCTATAAGGCTTCGCAATGGGTTGCCCTCCGTCACCGAACATGTCTGGCCGGTACGGTACTCGATCAATCAATCGATCTCCAGCTAGCGTCGGTCGTCGTCGGAGGACGGTGGTGAGTTTGTCTTCCTTTTGTTATGTAATTTGCAGGAGCTGGAGTTCAGCTGGAGGACGGTGGTGGCGGCGCTGATTGGGTTCGTGGGTTCGGCTTGCGGGTCGGTCGGTGGTGTCGGGGGTGGCGGGATATTCGTGCCCATGCTCGTCCTCATCGTCGGGTTCGACACCAAGTCCGCGGCGGCGTTGTCCAAGTGCATGATAATGGGCGCGTCCATCTCGTCCGTGTGGTACAATGTTAGGATTTGTCACCCGACCAGGGACGCGCCCATCATCGACTACGACCTGGCGTTGCTTTTCCAGCCCATGCTCATGCTGGGGATCACCATTGGGGTTACGCTGAGCGTGGTGTTTCCATATTGGCTCATCACCATCCTCATCATAATCCTCTTCTTAAGTATACATATAATTAACTAGTTGGTCGTCTTGCATTGGCTAGTTAGCTCTAGCTTGTGTATGTATACATGTTCTCCCTTGCTCGATCTCTTCCATTTGGTGCTGATTTTTTGTTTTTGTTTTATGGTTTTGTACAAGGTACTTCTTCCAGATCGTTCTACAAGGGTGTTCTGATGTGGAAGCAGGAAACTTTGATCAAGGTCTGATTTTTCAAACATCCCTAATTCATTAATTATATGTATAATCTATTCCCTGCATGTGATAAATAATATTAATATACAGTGGTATATATGGTGCTTCTGCTTTTTTCCGTTTTCATTCAAAAGACAATTTTCTGTAGATGGAGCTGAAGAGGAAAGAACAGGAAGATGCCGAACGCAACAAGGATGATGGTGTGAATTAATCATTAGGAAGCGTCTTTGATGATCGCCTTAATCTTTATGATTATAATTTGATAATATCTACAGTGGCCATCGACGCGGAGTACGAGGCGTTGCATCCCCCGGAGGAGAAATCTGGATGTGTAAGCTTCAATTAAATCAAGGATCAATGGATCATCACTCGAACGTACCCTATGCTTCGCTCCCCGCAAACGTTGGATTTTAACTGTTGCATCTCTTTTATTGTTTTGAATTAATCCCTCCACTCAAGCAAATACTTCGCTCCAACATCAACTGGAAAGGACTGTTGGTGTTGACGATCGCGTGGTTGTGCTTCCTTGCCCTTCAGATCATCAAGGCAATCACACTCATCTCTTCTCTTCACTTGTTCTTGCCGCTAGCTCCCAATCTCTATCAATTACTTGTTACTGCTCGTCGATCAATCCGTCTGGGTATTGATTTTTTCTGGGTAGCAGAACGACTCGACCATCTGCAGCCCACTGTATTGGGTCGTCAGCATCTTACAGGTAGGAAGGAGGAGGAGGAGGTGCGATGCTTCAATCGTCATGCACGCTCCCGATCTTAATCAATTTTTTGCCGTGATTTCTACAGTTTCCAGTGGCCATAAGTGTTTATGGGTGGGAGGCGGTGAAGCTTTACAGGGAGAGCAAGAAGCGGAGGATGAGCGGCAACACGGACAGCGTCAGCGAGGCGTCGATCGAATGGAGTCCGGCACAGCTTTCCCTCTGCGCGCTGTGTGGCATCCTTGGCGGCACCGTCGGCGGCCTTCTCGGCTCTGGCGGTGGCTTCATCCTTGGCCCACTCCTCCTCGAGATCGGTGTCATCCCTCAGGTCAGACCCCCATCTGCCGTGCATGTGTTCGTCAAAATGTGGCAGAGACTGTTTCCTCGCCCTCGTAACTACATTTTCACCGATTCCGTTCTATCTGCCGATTCCGTTCCCAGGTTGCAAGCGCGACGGCGACGTTCGTGATGATGTTCTCTTCGTCCCTTTCCGTGGTAGAGTTCTACTTGCTCAAGCGATTCCCAATCCCATACGGTAAGATATGTATATATATATCTGCATGCCCATCGATCTAAACAACCGGAGCTCAAAAGAAATTAAAAATAGAATTTACCAGACAAGTAAACCGGTTGGTGGTTGACCGTCTGGTCGATCTGGTTCATAACAGCTCTGTACCTGATGATGGTGTCGGTGGTCGCCGGCTTCGGGGGCCAGTACGCGGTCAGGAAGATAGTGGATGTACTAAAGAGGACCTCCATCATAATCTTCATCCTCTCCTCCGTCATCTTTCTCAGTGCTTTGGTTATGGGTACGTAAGAGCTCTACGATTTGTCGTAAGTACGTACGTGCCCTTGTCGATCGATATATAGCTAGCTGACGCATGCCGATGCTGCTCCTTTCACCAGGTTTTGTTGGCATCAAGACAAGCCTGGATATGATCAAGCAACACGAGTACATGGGCTTCCTCGGCTTATGTGACAGTTGAATAAGGTAGTATTTATTTAAAAGTTAAAATTAAATAATAAATGGTACATTTTTTGTATGGTGTTTTGTTATAAAATATTTTAAAAATTTGATCAATGACACAGTACAATTTAATGGATCAATTTAGGTTAGAGTCTGATTGGTTTGCGTTATACCAACGTGACCTAATTTTGATGTACACGGAGGTACAATTTAATTTGAACTTTTGTAATTTTTTTAATAAATAAAATAATAAATTTTTATTAAGTTACATATATGGTACGTAACTTCGTGATTTAAGTTTACTGACAAGTAGTGCATAGTTGCGTATTTGAATTTCACTTTTATCCTTTTTTTAATATTTATAAAATATAAATTATATTAATATTATATTATTTCTTTAATAAAATAAAAAAATTTAAAGACATTTAAATCATGTCGAGTCAGTCCAACCCGACATGATTAAACTGTGTAACGAACCTGATCGGGTTGAGCTGATGTGGTTACGTATCACATGTCCCGACACAACTTAACATATATAGACAGCGTTGTGTCTATTAAAAATTTAAATTATATCAATTTAACACGATGTATTCACACGTCTAACTTTCAAGCATGTATTCCAAAATGTTCAAATAGATATCCAGACTATTTAACGAATACATCTTTTTTCCTCTAAAATTGGTATATAATCATAATTTTTATCTAATTTTTCTGAAAAATAATTTTCAACTTTCGCCAAAACCCGAAGGTACGCAGACATATCGTGTCACTACCGCAGGGTGAGGGGGAGGTGATAGGCACGTGGCCCATCGAAACGTGGAATGGGGATTAAAGATTGTTTGATTAAGAGTTTTTCAATTGTATATTTTAATTTTTTATTATATATTATAATAATTTATTATAATATTTATCCAATAATTTTAATATTTTATATTAAAAATTATAAAATATATTTATATTTATAATTAATTTTTTTTTTAAAATAAATCTCACGTCATTTAATTCTACATTCACAACAACAAACACATACTTACTTTTGGTCAAGCAAAACGAAAAAGTTGCAAAATATAGACAACCAAAGGAGGAGAATTAAACATTAAGCGTCTTCTCTTTCCACTAAGTTAATCTAATTACCCACAGATTAGCTTACCTGACAAGAGAAATCTCATCTACAGGCCTGTTTCTGTTTGCTAACGCGCCTTGAGACCACGCAGCATTGGTCGACGGTGGAGCGCATGTGACTCCAACGCATGTATTTTTTCATTTTTTTTTGACTTTTTTATCATTTTTGTTTTTATTGATTTTATTTTTAACGAATTTGATATGTACCGTTTTTTAACGATTTTTCTGCATTTTAAAGTAATTTTTGTTAACCTTTTTAACGTTTTGTTTTTATTGCTTTTTTAAAACGAATTTGATAGAAACGGTTTTTGAAAGTTCTTTTTCGAATTTTTTTAACCCTTTCTGAAATTTTTTTGTTTTTATTGATTTTTAACGAATTTTAATTAAACATTTTGTTGATTTTTTTTTTAAATTTTTGTTTTAAACGAATTTGATATGAACGATTTGTTTACGTTTTCCGTTTTTTTTATTTTTTCTCGATTTTCGTGCGAGGCAGTGACGAGTGAGCTTGAAATTTTGCACCATTTCTAGTTTTTTTCGTTTTTTTCCCGATTTTCGTGCGAGGTAATGTTAAGCTTTAAATTTTATCTGAACCGCAGAGAATTTGAGTCTTTTGTTTCAATTTCAAAAATTTAACCAACATACGTGTTTTTATATATTATTATTATTATATAAATTTTTATTACTTTAATATTCTTAATTTTAATTTTCTATTATTATTAAAATTAACTTTATAATAAATGAAATCGAAAATAAATACACCTTGAACTTGCTAAACAAACCCTGTGACCTCGTTTGAAATCGTGTTAGTGAGCACTTAGTCTACTAAAAATAAGTTACATTTTTTATGATATTTTTTATTTTCTTTTAACGGCAACCATCTCAATAATAAATGTTATATTTTATCGTGATATTTTCTTATTTTATTATTTAGTGCGAACTTTTTTTTAACTTTAGAAATGGAAGAAAAAAGCTTTTGAAGTTATTTTTATCAAACAAGAAAAAAATGTTACATGTAATTAAGATTTTTGGACCACTAGATAACACAATTAAGATTTGTATTTGTATTTATTTTAATATTTTAATAAAATATATAAAATAATAAAATTATATTTTTTAATATTGATGTGATTAGATATTTTGATAAAAAATATGAAAAAATTGTATTAAAAAACTTGCATGTAATTATGACTATAAAAATGATTTTTAACTACAATCGGAACAGTAACCAAATGGAACTTAGATTTATGGATATCAATATTTGTAATAAAAATAACTTTTTTTTTTTTACTGTAATAAAATAATAATAACTACAGTAAATAAAATACTAAAAATTTCTAACTTATATAATAAAGTTTTCAAAAGTAGAAATAATACCTAACGAAAGTTTCGGGTGAAAAGGTTGCCGTACTTGCCGTCCGCCTTTTCAAACGTCACTACAAATAGTATTAAAATTTGATGTCACTCTGCAGAAAATTTTAAAGGTAAAAAGTATGAAAACGTATCTTCGTAGTTACACCAATCAAAAGTTTTATTTGTTTATTTAATTTTAATTTTAATTTTAATAATTATTAAAAATTAAGATTAAAGATAAATTTATAATAAATCATAAGGTAAAAATTTATATACGAGAATTTGTATGATAGTAATAATATATAAAAATTTACGTAGAACTGAAGTTGAAATTAGAGTTAAGAAAATAAACGAGATTAAAGTTTGTAAAAATTTTCTTATCAGCTTTAAATTCACGTTTTTTTTGTTAATCGTAATAATTAAATTAACGAAGAAAACGGTAGTAATAATTTCCAACGAGATTTGAATGTTGTCCAACGCGCAAATCTGACTTTACCGAAAAAGAAAACTCGAGTTTTTTTGAACGAATGAAATTTTTATTATTTCCGGTGTGATAAACATCTGCCAGCATCATTGGTAACTATCTTAACCGTGGTCGATCACATTCCAACACTCACACCGGCGCTAATAATTTTCTGACACACACCACATCATTAACTATATCAACCATGGTTGGTTAATTAATTATCTTCCAAAGCCCACTGTTCACGAGACCCCACCACCAAAACCAACGGCCACCTGCACACCACCAATCGAGCGCCCTCCCTTCACTCTCCGCCCTGCTACCGGTACTCTGCCGCCTGCTCGAAGCACACCGAGCCGGGCCCTGTGGGGTATTGTTTGCTTCATCTCCGGTGGGAGAGTAGGGGATGTAAGAAAGATCGGATCTTGGCGGCGAGAGGTACGGCAAGGAGTGAGTTTTGCTGTGCGTACAGCGTGCTCCATGGATCGCTCGGCTCTGACTGTTGGCCCGGCGATGGACCTGCCGATAATGCACGACAGTGATCGGTACGAGCTGGTTAAGGATATTGGATCGGGAAACTTCGGGATCGCCAGGCTGATGAGGGACAAGCAGAGCCGGGAGCTCGTTGCTGTCAAGTACATCGAGCGAGGTGAAAAGGTTGGTCCTTTTCACTTCTCTGCAACCGAAATCGCTCTTTTGTTGGTATAAAGGGATGTGATTGATTTTTCGGCGATGGTGTTGTTGGGTGAGGTGGGTTCCTTAATTCTTACTCCGTAGAAACGCCCGTTGTTTTGTAATAAGGCGACTTTTGATTTCGGTTGGCTTGCATAAGGAGAGGTGTCTGGCGGACTCTTTCTTAGAATTAGAATTCAAGACGATTCCTTTCGGTAGAATGTTTCTTTACCCTTTTTTTGGGATGTGGTGAGGATGGAGGGCAAGAACAGTTGCTTCGTTGGGGGTGGGGTGTGGAAACCAGCTGTGAGATATCATGCATGTTAGCATCCGCCTTGTCTGATTTAATTTGGGATGTTGGATGCTGGTTTAAGGTGTCTTTGTGCACTATGCAGTGACTGCTGCTGCTATGCAAGTTTGCAAGTCTTGGTTATGAATGGTTGAGGTCGAATGTGAGAGTTGAGGTTTGAGGTAGTATCACACTGACATAGCAAGCTTCATGAACCTTGCTTGCAATAAGATTTACTTTTATTTAAGGGGATTATCCTCTTTGAAGGACACTCAGCATGTGTGACAAAAGATCCAAATGATCCTTCGTGAGAGTCTTACATCTTTAAGAATACCAGATCTAGAATGCTTACTTCTGTTAGTATTTGGTTGTGGATTCTTTTTCCTGGTACTTTTACTGCTGAACTCCATTCTTGGACACAATTACACAAATTTGTGCTGACCTTTTCTATCAGATTGATGAAAACGTCCAACGAGAGATTATTAATCATAGATCCCTGAGGCACCCAAATATTGTTAGATTTAAAGAGGTACCGTTCTTCATACTATCTGTTAGCCTCTTGTTTTTACCGCATTCCTGGTGAAAGTTTTGTTCTTTCCACTGTTTCAGGTTATACTAACACCAACTCATTTGGCCATTGTGATGGAATATGCTTCTGGTGGGGAGCTTTTCGAGAGGATATGTACTGCCGGTCGTTTTAGTGAAGATGAGGTGGGTAATACGACAGTGTTGGTTTACATAACAGCCGTATTTTTTCTTTTTAAATCTTCTGCCTTGCCAAAATGTGTTCTTTTTGTGCACAGGCTCGCTTCTTTTTCCAGCAGCTTATTTCAGGTGTTAGCTACTGTCATTCAATGGTAATTGAATTCTCTAGATACTTTCGTTTGACTAATGATTTTGAGATTAGTAGCCTATATATAAAATAATCTTCTGTGCTTTTGTGCAGCAAGTTTGCCATCGTGATCTTAAGTTGGAGAATACATTGTTAGATGGAAGCCCTGCACCTCGACTTAAGATATGTGATTTTGGATATTCAAAGGTATTTTTATTGTTGTGTCTAGCATTACTCTCCTGCATTATATTATCATACATAAACCGAAATTTGTTTGCCTTGAGTCAGTGATCATAGGCATGAAGCCATATCCTGTAGTTTTTTATGTCCCTGGTCAAAGGATCCATCCATAGGTCTATAGTTTTACCTATACCTCTTCTTAGTCGTAGTAATGGCAGCACCCAAGATTATTTTTTTTAAAAAAGTGAAAACTAACAGGCCTAGAAGTGTAGCTTGATGCTTTAATTGGTTAAAGTGAACTTTTAGCATTTGACAATTCTTTTCCTGAAATCCCAGTCTTCAGTTCTACATTCACAGCCAAAGAGTACTGTTGGCACTCCTGCATATATTGCTCCCGAAGTTTTACTCAAGAAGGAGTATGATGGCAAGGTAATTAGTCTCTCAAATTCATTCACCTGGTTGCAATTTTTCTAATCATCAATGGGGTTGCAAGGGTTCATAATCTATCTATACTTCTCATGCCATTTTTAGATTATGAAAAATTATTATATCTGTAAGCACTATTGTTCTAGGTAGATTTGCTGTTATATTTGTAGTTGACTTGCATTCTGAAGCTTCACGGAAATTCTGTTTTCTTATTTCTTTAATGCAAATGATAGTCTTTTTTGTGAATGAATTCTTGAATTTCCATCTGCAAGTCTTCTAGGGTGAAAATCAAAACATATTAGAAACAGATTATTAGTGGCAGGCATCTGCTTTTCACTTTTTCCGTCTTCGTTTACTTGAGTCTTATTATAATAATCATGTAGAATGCATTTCATGCTTTTTACTCTGTTATAGACCCTCTCACAATCTCCAAGACTTAGTTTCCTTTTTTAATTTTGTTATGGTCCTGGCAAAACATTTATGCTGAGGATCCTAAGTTGTATCTCTAGATATCACAATTTTGTTAATAATTTGTTTGTGCTTGTCAAAATTGCAAATTCAGATTGCAGATGTTTGGTCTTGTGGAGTTACTCTCTATGTTATGCTAGTTGGTGCCTACCCATTTGAGGACCCTGAGGAACCAAAGAATTTTCGAAAGACAATACAGGTAATCCATTTTTACTTTTGCATGACTCCATTTTAATATGGATGGGTTGAGTTTACGTGCCAAACTAACGTTTCATCATCCTTTTTCAGCGGATTTTGAATGTTCAATATACCATTCCGGACTATGTGCACGTATCTCAGGAATGTCAATACCTCATCTCAAGAATTTTTGAGGCTAATCCTGCGAAGGTGTGTGATGTATACTATTTGTGCCATTGTTTCCTCCTTTTGATTTAATCAAGGTATTTATTAAGTTTTTGGTGCCGCTACCGTAAAAAAGAAAATTCTTCATATATTGATTGAGGATAGTAGTTTAGATCTCTTTTGAGTTTCTTATATTATCCAGACATGTCATTACATCTACATTCTATCTTTGCTTCATATGGAGCTTTTTCAGAGTCACGGTTTTATTTCAGTGTCAAAGTTGTACGGTTTTATGTCACGGTTTTATTTCAGTGTCAAAGTTGTACGGTTTTATGTCACGGTTTCTTATATTATCCAGACATTTCATTACAAGGTCTCTGTATTTCTTTTCTTGAGTCAAGTACTTGGAAATTGCATATGTTGGGGGGAGACTGGGATAATAATTGGTATTGGACCCTTTCTAAACTTCTAAAACCGCATCAACCCTCGATGCTGGGAGAATACCTTGCAAAACTCCTAAAAATTCTGTAAATCAGACACTTCATATAATCATGTTCCACAATCCAATCAGCCCCTTGGTTAAAATAAGGTGTCAATGGAGCTATCTATCTAGGGCACACCACAAATGTCTACAGGTTGTTAAAAATCAGAGTCTGTTCTTTGATTTTTTTCTACTTGATTAGGTGCAAGATTGATGTTATCCAAATTCTTGATATTCCATATCCGTGGAACATGAGTTTATTAAAGCATATCATATAAAATTCTGTACTATTAACTTAAATATTGGGTGAAAGTTTCATCATATCTACGTCTATGAATTTGTTTGTCTTTTTTGGATATCTTAGCAAAACTACGATTCAAGTTAACAAAAAAAAAACCTGACATGTTCAGAATTGAACAGTTCAATTTGTAGTAAATGGCAATTAAACGACACTTTTAAATGGTTCATGATGAGATTGGCTATTCACTGAAAGAGTGATCTCTTTTATATGGGCCAACTAAGATTTGTGTATCTGCCTGACATGGTATTTTATAATATGAGAGTAAAAGAGCTCACTTTCTCTTTGACTATATTTTTGTTTTCAAACGAACTGCAGAGAATAACAATACCTGAGATTCGGAACCTGCCGTGGTTTCTCAAGAATCTTCCCGCTGATCTCGTGCACGAAAACATGTCTTACCAATTTGAGGAACCTGATCAACCGATGCAAAGAGTCGACGAGATAATGCAAATTGTCACAGAGGCGACCGTACCTCCGCCCGGTTCTCGCATCAATTTTTGTTTTCCAGATTCCCTTGATATGGATGATGATGATGATTTAGATGATCTGGACTCAGATCCTGAGGTTGACATGGAGAGCAGCGGGGAGATCGTCTACGCAATGAGATGACAATTAACCATAAGCCGAAGTAGGATGAACTGAACTGAACTGAGCTTTTTTTCAGTCCCAGCTGCAGATAAGCCATGGAAGATGTTTCTGTGCATTCTGATGAAAACCGGTCATGATCGGTATATCAATCTTGTGCTTAAATTAGAATGCTGTATTCTCTACCCAATCTGCCTTCTGCAAGAAACATGGTTGGATTTCAGATTCATAACGCAGGATATGTTTGTATGTATAAATGTCAGGTAAGCATAAAAACTAAAGAAAGTTGTAATTAGAACTGATGGTTTTTTTAGATATCGTCAAAGAGTCTACCATTGGTGGTACTTCGATTGTAAGAAAAATCCAGAGAGCAATTAATAAATACCATTCCGTTTTCAGTGCAGTGGAGCTTTTTGCCATGATTTTGTTTACAATCCTTCCCACCGTGAAGCCTATGATGGCAAAATGACTCACATTATAGGTTTTGTTTGATAAAATTTATATGTTAAGTGAGTTAAAAGTTTACTCTCTTTTTTATGTTGATACGATTTTCGAGATAAATTTTTTATTTATTTCTTCTTTTGATAATTATAGTAAAAAAATCTATTTTTATTATACCATATATTAAAATATATACTTTATCTTGGCGTATAATTCTTGATATATATATTTATATTCATGTGAAAGAATCTAATGATGAAAACACTCAAGAATGGAAAATTTCTTGATAATAATATTTGGAAATATGGCCTGCCTACAGGCAAGTGATTTTGTTGTCGTGTGGATTTTAGTGCTTGTGCTTGTGGTTTTCTTTCTTTACTTCTCTTTTAGGGTTTTTTTTTCCGCCTTTCAAGGACTTTTTTTGGTAGCATGATTCTCTGATAATGATAAAATTTTTATCAGACTTTTGTGAAAAATCAACCGTGGTACCTGTTACTTTTTTTTGTGTTGCACGATTTTAATCTGTTGTCAACCTCTTCCATTCCAAATCTCACTACCAAATTTAAACCAGTATAATGCATGCACATATTATACAGCAAAGATTAAATCTAAAACACATGACAATTGTAGATTTGAATGATGTAGAGGATGGCACAATACACATGTAGCTATATATGTAAGTTGCATAACAATAGATTTGGTACGAAGAGTTGAACTTGCTTATCCTGTAAAAGGACAGGATGCTAACTAAGGTTTTATTTAGAAATAAGGTTTGTAAAAGTTTTTACTATACAAAGTATATGTTTTAATAAATAATGTAATAAAAGTAAATATTTTCACGATAATTGTTAAATATAAAAATAAAAAGGAATTTTCTTACTTCATATCAACTTAAAAAAACATAAGTTTTAAATTTACCTAACCTATTAACTTTATTAAACAAAACCTAAACATACTTTCTTATCTCTGTATTTCCTCTTTTTCGTCTATTTAAGGTGTAAGTTTGGCTTTAAAGTTGCAAAGCTTCGCTCTAAAGGCATTGAAGAGATCCACTACCAAAATTTGGGGGCCAATCGGAGCAAGCTCTCTTAAAGCTTATTACTAAGTCAATATAGAGTTACAGTGAAAAGATTTTCATATTACTCACAAAGTTTGGGAGTTAATTGGAAGGAGCTCCATTTGAGCAAACTTAAATGGATATAGCATGCGATGTAAAGTTAGAGTGAGAACGGTTCAACTCGCTTTGGATACCATGCAATGTCATTGTGTTTATTTAGAAGAATGTTGAAATGTTGCCGCTTATGGTTATTAGAGTGAGAATTTATTCAAACAAATACAATTTTAATTTGAAAACTATTTTATCTGTATTTTTTCCCTAGTTATAGTAGCGTAAGTGGACGTTATTTTTATTTTAACATATCTACCCTTTTTTAATAAAAAAAACCAGTCTGAATGGTCTACGGTTTGGTAGTAGTAAAAAATGAGGTTGTCAAGTCTTGCAAGCTTTTTATCATGTAATTCAAAACATTAGTCGCTGATACAAAGAGAAATAAACATAAAGTCCAGTTTCAATTACCGTGCAACGTTGAATTATACAGTAATGTTACTAAATGGCATCAAACTGCATGGTTCATTATTTTATGTGATTTTACTGATTTGCACTTCTTCAGAACCTGTGTCCCACCTTGGTCCTCATGCCGACTCTCAGAGCAACTGACTTGTGACCTCCAACCCTGTTACCAAACAAGGTCAAAGACTACATTTGTTTGTAACTTACAATTTCTAATATTGTATAATATTAAAATAACAATTACTGTAAACAAACATATAAAAATTCCATAATAAATAAAACTATCAAATGTACTTATTATTTATTCATTTTAAGTATAAAAACTATGAATGCTACTTTTACACAGCTCCATTTAAAAGTAACTTGGAAGTCACGAATGAACACTCCCAAGGTATCTCACTCTGTCATGAATGACAAATTATAGTGCAGAATCAAACGAATTCTGTTAAAATCCATTATATCAATGGCATTTGAGATCAATTCTCACAAAAAAGGTGGAATCACGAAAACAGATTCCCCACAATCTGTCTCCAATGCATCCTAAAATCCAAATCAATTGAATTTTGTGCGGAAATGGAAGAAGAGACAGATACCAACAATCTGATAAAAGATCGCAAAATGAGAACGCATGTAATCAACTTCTAATGGGCTGTCCACAACTACAATGCATAGAATTAACAGCTAATGTATCGGGATATTAATACAAGTTTAAAGAATGCATAATTTTCGTAATCTGCTAGGTTACTGGTTACCTAGATACGACGCATGTAAGTTTCAAGGAACGTATATATGGGGCAAGTCCATTGGTATTTTCTTCAACTCCTGGAACCCAGAGCCATTGGTCTGAATGCACTAGAAAATTCTGCAACGGCCGCTACCGTCTAGAAGTACGAGATCTGGGCTTTGCTGATTTCTGCAAGAATACACATGGTAAGGTAAGATAGGAACACCAGCCAATCATTTAACCATGACAAAAGCGAGAAAATGGTAACATGTTTTACTTACAGTAGCAACACCGAAGCTAGCACCTGATCCAGTAGCAGCACCTGTATATGCGAGGGAAAGATATAAAAAACTTGCATGAGAAAAGGATTATGCGATGATAAGAGACTTTCGGTTGTGAATGTTTGGTCGTCAGCTGAAGTCAAACACTTCATATAAGAAGCATTATAGGGTGATTTTCAAATTTCGAGAAAAATAGTTATATCCAATCCAGTGAGATTCAATAAAATACCCAAAAAGTACCTGAAGCAAAAGGTGGTGTTGAAAAAGCTGGAGAACTTCCGAAGCCAAAAGATCCAGAGGAAGGGGTAGTAGGTCCAAAAAGTGAGGGCTGAGAAGAACCAAAAGGTGTGGATTGGGACGAAAACCCAGTTGGGGTAGGAGTAGATGGGGTAGAAAACAGAGAAGATGATGGCATTGAAGCAGAAAATAAAGATGGTGCGGGAGTGCCAGCAGTAGAAACGGTGCTACTAGAAGCAGCCCCTGAAGTTCCTAAAGATAACTGTTGAACACTTGATGCTGATCCTGGCATCTGTGAACCTGCAACAGAGCCAAATGCTTGAGTGGAAGGTTGTGAAGGAACGGCTGATAGATGCAGTGTTGGATGAACCCTTCTGGCAGCAGCCTCTTGTTTGGCAGTTTCCCGTCTGTCAGCCTCAAGAAATGGGTCATTCCAATCACCACGTCTTCGCAGATCAGCAAGATAAGCTCTCTTCATAGACTCGATGCGTTGATGAATACTCTCAACCTGCAAAATCAGGGAGAAACCTACAAAATCATAAAAATCGAATTGATCTTCCACTTTGAATTACACAGCACTCAACGGATTTTTTATGAAGTTATGCTGTACATGTAGCAGGTCAGTATCATTATTTCAAGTAAACCTGTTTGTGTTAATGTACATTCTAATGGTTTTTGATACAAACATAATAACAGGAAAAGGGCCAGTGGAAGTTTGATAAAATATTTTTCATCAGAACTATTGTAACAATACTCCTCAATATTCTGACACGTTTATAATAATCACAATGTAGTATCATTTATAATTGTCGAATATGGCCATCCAAGCATGTGATTAAGTGTTGCATATGGTTAGATTTATTAAAACAAGGTGCATTTTGTAACTATATTCTCTTTTCAAAAAAAATTGTAACCATGTTGGGGAAAAACATTGTCAGTAAATACCTTTGCAGTCACATGAACAAAATAGTCATGCACATTTGACATGACATTTGGAATTGATTGTAATGAGATGGTTCCTGAGCTGGAGGCAGTTCCTTCAGTGTCCAAATGAAGCAACTGCTCCAACTCCTCAATCCACTGAGCACATTCAGCAAGATACTTCTCGAACCTTGCAACAGTATGCTGCATAAAGGGAGAGGGCCTTCTTGGTGCGCCATTATAGAAGTCAAAAACTGGAGTGATACTGGTTGTTTGGGAAGTGATTGGTGCAGTGGCTGCACCAGAGACCTGGCTTGTGGCACTGACATTTGAACTGATGCTACCAATCTTTGGGTGAAGGAAACGTTGACGGAGTATCATAAATGACCTGACTGCAATCTCAGTTTCTCTCATCATATTATTTGCTGTAGCCACTTGTTCCTGTATCAAAATCTTCTCTCGTTCCATAGCTGTGCTTATTCTTCCAAGTTCCTAGAGGAAAGGATATTCAATATCATCATATGCAGACAGACTTTCCTAGTCAAGAATAAATTACATCCTTCTTGCCTTGTACAGTCATATTTCACAGGAATGGATAAAAGAAGATTCAAGACAACTGTATGGTAACAAACTAACAATAAAATGCACTGTGATTTGCAAAAATTGAACATGTTCGTGACAATTTTAAAATTCCAAAATAAATAAAAGGCAACCTTATTATTCACAATCATACACCTATTATTTAATGATGTACCATTCTGATCGTATAAATTCATATTTTGATGTAAATTAAATTTTGATCTGTAACAATTCATTTAGTTACATGATCCATAACTCAGAGGATGCTCATTCTAAGGTGCCACGAGATAACCGTGTGCCATCCAATAGCCTTATACAAATTTATCGTATAACATGAACTAAATTCCATAGAAAATGTTCCAGACCTGTCAATGGTTTATATAGCATTGCCTAGAAGATACTACAAGGTAGAAGCAGAGCTTTTTTGAATGGTAAGGTTGAGATAGAGCTTCAAAAGTGAAACAAAAATTTTCAAGGAAAAAAATTCTCTTAACAAACAGAATATAGCCCTGGTGATAGAAATAGCTTGGTTGAAGTTGCTGTAGGCACCTACCGGTGACATTCTTGCAGGTGCCATATTTTATCCCCGTAAATACATGTGGAGTAAAAGTGCCCATATAGATATTATCATTAGATGAATATAAATACATAATAAAAATTTTATTTAAATCAACAAAAACATTGGTAATTGATCAAAAGGTATGGAAATGGGTCAATTTCCACTAAATTTCAACCATTAATTCTCGAATTAAAATTCTTAATAAATTGAATTTGAATTAGATTCAAATTGTAATCTATAGCAGAGTAGATCGTATATTAAGTCTATATAATTATTTATATTTTAAGAATAAAATATTTTAAAAATACAGGTTCCTACAGGATTTAAAAACTCAAAGAAAAAAAAGTTGGATTTAAAAAAGAATCTACTTGAACTCCAAACCTGAATGATATAATTAGCATCCAGCTCAAAATCATCATTTGACACTGACGAATCGTACAAACGGCTGCACTGGTCTAGTCTCTGACTTTCATCTCGGTACTCTAGTATTCTTTCCCTGACATTAAACGATAAAATAAGGAAATTTTCAAGCAAACACAAGAATTCCACAGAATAATCGACCAATAATTAGTGGCACAAAAAATCAACGTTATTCGTAGCATCCGGAGATACCAAACTTGATATGCATTTTAAGTTTTCAACATAAATTTTATGCATAAATTCCATCCCAACAGTTTAATTCCAGTCCATCTTGTCCAAAACATTCGACGATGGTGCATTATCCAATCAGTACCCGTTAAACACCGAGAGATTTCACTAAAAAAAAAGGTAAAATAAGGTCATTTCGCAAATTCAACCGTATTGTCCAGCTAAAAACTAAGGCAACTTCAATCGAGAGAGAAGAATAATTTATCTGTTTGATGCAATGAAATTAACAATAACTACATTAAGCTTGAAGAAAGCCTGACGAGACCGGTAGAAGCACAAGCAACAAAACTTCCCCAAATAAGAACCAAAACAACTCACTCGATCTGTAGCAAGAGCTTCTGGGAATCGGGGTGGAGATCGGCCCACTTGGTATTGTAGGTCGCTGGAGCCTTGTCGGCCGTGAACAAAATCTGTTGTTGTTGCGTCTGCTGTTGCTGTTGCGGTTGCTGCAGCTGGAACTGGGGCTGCGCCTGCGGCTGCTGCTGCTGCTGCTGCTGTTGGAACTGGAACTGGAACTGCTGTTGTGGCTGTTGCTGCGGCTGCTGTTGGAAGGGATTCGGAGTGGACTGCTGGAACTGGAAGGGCTGGGAGGACTGCGCGGCGGGGGTCTGGAAGAGTGATTGCTGCGGCTGCGCGAAGGAGAACGCCATTGCTTGCCCGTCGACGCCGCCAGAACCCTAGATCACCGAGGGAAGGGGGAGTGGGAGCCCGTCCCGGCCGTGGCCGTCGGCGCCTTTCCCCGTTTAGTTCGAGGAGACGCCGAAAATGGTAATGGTCCAGGTTTTGTGCAAAACCCCACGACGTCCTTGCGTTGACGATTCTGCCCCCGAATCGGGAGTGATGAATTTTGAAAAACAAAATTGGAAATTCATTTGATTTTCAATACATGACCGTTGAGACCTTGAGTTTGTAAAAAAACTTTTAGGTATATTTATTACATGGAAAAATACTTTTTATTTTTCTAGTGGTATTATAATTTAATAATTTAAATTAAATTAAATTTAAATTATTTAATTTAATTAAATTAAATAATTTAAATTAAATTTAAATTATTAAAATTTTTTAATAATTCATTTAACAAATATGATATCATTCTTTTTTATCATGTATAATATCTATTATCTAGCTGGTATTTTTGAGTTTACATCTATAAAATAGTATATTCAATGATTTTAATAATAATATCTTCTCTTTCACTTTTATTAGTCAATAAGTAAATATTTCTATTAAAATCTTTGTAATACACTATTACCTATTTGAATTTTTCTTTCATTATCCATTAAATTCCTTTATAGTCTTTATCTACCCTATATATATATAAAAAAAACTTAAAGTTAAACGTCACTAAAAAAGTAATTCTAATGATGCTATCAGAGAATTAGCTCACTTACTATATATATATATAGTAAATAATTAAATAATGATAAGGTATATAAAAAATTACGAAGTAAAAATTTATATATAAAATTTTACATAATAATAATATTACAGAGAAAATACACTTAGTGACACAACTTATTTTCCAGTGATGTTCTAAATCTTAATTTGAAATATTAAAAGACCTTAATAAAAATACTCTTTTAAGGAATTTTTTTTTTAAAATATCATAAAAAAATATGACTTAAATATTAAATACTAGAAACGTATTTTTAATTGTGTCACCGGAGAATTACACCCATGATGAAATAGGAGAATTTGTAAAAATAAAAAAATTCTCTCGCAAAAGTACTTTTTCAAGCCGATTGCTGCGACTTTTTTCAGGGAAATTAAAATACACGAAAGATGTAATTATTTATCATGAAAATTAAAATAGATCAAGAACGATACGTGGTTTGCCAAATATTCATGGTCTGTCTTCTCGTATTTTGATTTATTTGTACTCGTATTAATCAAGGCGAGCGCAGAGAGAAGCGTTGAAAATTATCATGGAATTAATATTATGCTTAAAATAAAACAATTCCAGATAATTTGATTTTTTATTTTTCCCGGTCAGGCAGTTGATCTCCAGCCGTCAAAACCACACCGTAGGCACAGGAGAGTCGCCGGCGGATCCGATGCTGCGCAGGTTTCAGGGTCAGAGATTCTTGAGTTGCCTCAAGTTGACGGGAGATATGTACTTGGTCTCCCCATCAACAATCTGCTTCGCGATCAGAAGATTGGCGGCCTCGCTTGGATGGTAGGGGTCCCAGAACACGTGCGCCGAGCGATTGCCGCACATCGTCGACGCCGGCCCGCACGGGATGATCCCCGCGAACCGGCCGCCGTTGCCGCAGCACGCCCTGCTTGCCGTCGTGAATCCTGCAGATGGATTTGAAGGGCGTAGGTTGATCGACGAGGTTCCCTAACCAAAGAGGTGTGTGAGCGCGCGACACCACTTACCGTGCTTGGAGTAATTGGTGATGAGTTCCACGACGAGGTCGTAGACGTTGGCCAGGCAGAACTTGGCGCCGGGGAGGTTCTCGTTCAGCTCCGCGAGGAGACCTCTTAGTTGAACGTTGTACCGGCGGGCGAGCTGGTTCGGTAGGCTCACGCATTGGCCGGCGTTGACTCTGTTTATGGACTTCTGGTAAGGGATGCATCCGATGGGTCCTACGTTGCCGACGACGAACTTTCTGGCGCCCAGAGTGTAGAGTCTCTGCAATTGTCCAGCGTTTAATTAGCCACCGACCAATCGAAGCATTGGTTAAAAATTTCGAGTGAGATTGAGATCTTTATATGTAGAGATGCTTACTGAAAGCTGAGCCCTTAGGGTGTTGATGAGGCGGTGTATGAAAGCGTCGGGGCTCTCGGAGACCCGCTCTCCGACGGAGACGACGGGGAGGAGGTAGTTGTTAAGGAAGTCGTTGGAGCCGACGGTGATGGAGAAGATGGATCGTTTCATGAGGAAGTCTCTGGCCTTGGCTTTACCTAGCAGCCCGTCCAACTGATGCCTGGTGACGTTGAAGTAATCGATCTGGACGTCCATTCCCAACCTTCCGAACTGCATCGGAAGAAACCAAACCACCACCAGCAGCGGCGGCGGCGGCGGCGGTCGTCAACAAGTTAAGACGAGTGTCACAACATAAAAGAACAAGCAAACGGCAACGACGACATACAAATATCCGGCCAGTCTGGTTCATTATCCCTCCCCCTCCGGACGCGTAGTTCACGCCATTGAGTATTGCAGCTCCGGTCATGTTCGGCGCCAGAAACGGCGACGCGTACTGCGGTTGCCCCAACATCTCCCCTTCATAGAATGGAACAATCAGATTTAACGATCATGCCCGACCAAATCATCTGCATCGATCTGCTTAATTACACGTCGGCACTCACCGACGATGTCGGCGATGGTCCTCCCATTGGTGTACCGTCCCGTGGGCTGTCCACCGGACGGCTTGAAGTCGATACCGTTGGGCCTCATGTTCGCCTTCGACAGCGTCGAGAGGTAATTGTTGTTGCCGGCGTCGACCAACGAGTCGCCGAACACGAACGACGCGCTTAGACCCTGTTCTGCACCTTTGCCAACACCAAAGGCGGTGATGAGGACCATCATCCTCATCATCAGTGCAAGAGCCATTCTTGGAATATCCTACATCGTCGAAGAGCGACTTGTTTTTAACATTGGAAGATTTAGAGGCTACCGGAAACGGCAAGGTTGGTCTGGGAGTTGTGAATTTCTCAGGGTCGATCAAGGGGTGGTTTATCTGCACTTGGTGCTTTAACTTGTGGGAGAAGGGAAATTTTCTAGAACACCACGAGGTCTGTCGCAAGGTGGGTGGCGAACCATTGACCATTGTTGGAGATCCAGAGAGATGAGAGGATACCCATCAATCAAGTCGTGACACGCAGTTTTAATTTACATGTTTTTATTGAAGCCAATACAGAGATCATCAAATTCAGCGACCATGCCATAGTCTTAAATTCCACATCTTTGGGGCAGCCGGAAGAGGTGGTATTTGTTAGGATTTTGGTGGTTTAACCACCAAATTCTTTTATGCAGGTTGATGCAAATGAATCTTTCGACTTTTTTCTATTAAAAAAAAAAAGTAAAATCGAAATATTTATATCATTTGTAAATTATTTGTCACTAATAAGTTGATTTGAGTGAAATAAAATTTGTATAATATTAAAGTTAATCTATACATTACTTATAAAACGTTATATTGAATATTCAAACAAACAACTTACAAATGTAAAGGCATATTGTGAAAAATAATTTCATATGATAAATGAAATTAAATTTTTTATATCATTTACAAATATTTTCTTATTAATCAATTAATTTTAATAAGATAAAATTCTAATAAGTTTTTCTATACAATCTATAGATAAAAATTGAAGTGGTCCACATTGAAAATAGATCGACCAACAAATTCAGGTGAGAAAAGAGGCAGCTGGTGAAACGTGTCGTCTCGAGCCTTAACTCACATATTTATATATGCGTTGTTAATGTACATTTATCTATAATCAACTAGTAACAAATGCTAAAACCGATCGTAACAACCAGAGATTTTACAATTATTAATTAATATGAGAACTAAGTAACAGTACTTAGTTACTTCTCTAATTCTTGTGGGCGTCTTTTCTGGCCCATTGGCTTCCATCCAGGCCCTCTCTTTTATCTTCCACCCTCCTCTCGTCTCCTACCCCTCAGCTTTCATCGATTCGATTTCAGCTACCATTGTTGGTCCATTTGTCGACCCACTCAGATCGGTCGATCTCCTCTGGTTCAACTTCTCATCGGACTTTTCTACCGGTGCCCTTCATTACCTGTTGTGATCTCTATTCTACCAACACCACCACCGTGGCCGCCAATCTCTGTCATCGGCATCGACCCCGGCGTCTGTTTGAAGTGAACGATGGGTAGGAGTGGAGCATCAGAGAGCATCCGGAGTAGAGATGATGCAGAAGCTCCACATTCATTGGCCTGGCCCTCCTACAGTTTCAGTCCCTTCATCGCCACTGTAAAACTCCAGAAACATCTGCAATACAGTGTGCTCATACACTTAAATGGTTCTGGTACTTTCCTCTTTCTTTTGTGCGGATTGTAGAGTTCAACTCGAATTATACCTCTGTGGAAGTGGGTTCTCTTGTTGAAAAGGGGAAAGGTCCTAAGTGGTTAGGCATAGACTAATCAAAGTCACAAAGTCAAGTAATCAAATCAATCCATTTCTCCCAAACCACCAAAACCTCTTCCTATTCCACCTGCAATTCCCCTTCAACCCACATGCCACAAGTGCTAATCACCGATCAATGCAGACAACCCTCGACAGCTCTCTTCTCCTCTCATCTCCTTACTTCAAATATGCCACCCACCTTCACCATCATCGTCTTCCTCCTCCTTAATCTGCCAAATCTGATAGATGCACACCCAATTCAGCTTAATTTCCACGAACAGGAGGGTTCGATCCTACACCAACTGCTCTTCCTGTGTTACCCACCTCTCCAGTCGCCAAAAAATGCATTCCAGATGGCATGGGGAGTGAAATAAGGAGGGAGACCGAAGGCGAGTTTAGGTTGTTAACAGCAGATTAGCCGGGGGTATGTTCTTAACAGCAGATTCAAAAGGATACGTTTGTTTACGAGTTTTTTATTATGTAATTTTTATTTTTATTATGTATCATAATATAAAATTTATTAAATAATTTTAATATTTTATATTAATAAATTATATCAAAAATTTTATCTTATAAATCATATAATTTTAAAAAATATAAATATAAATTTAATTAATTTTATCTCTTAAACAAATATATTTAATTACATGAGATTTCTACAAATATGCCGACGGCGTCAACGGTGAAAACATAACATAGAAACGTTACGTGAAATCAAAATACAACATTTCAATCATTTCTTTTTACAAGATTTGAATCACAAACTTCTCTTCTATAAATTAATCAAACATGATTCGTACTTTTTTATTTTCTCTTTTTTAACCAAATCATTTCCTTTTTTACGTAATTTTACGAATAAAATTACGTCATTAAAATTGCCCTGAGGCATCTGTAATGTTACGTTATTTCCTATTTTAATTTCTGTTGATAGTATTTGATGATAATGATAATAATGGATCTGAGTTATTAAATTCTCTTTTCATTATTAGTCTTAACGCATATCAACTTTGGTCATCTTCCTTAACCTAGTTTTAATTTTAAATTTAACTCTGCAAAAATTCTCGTATATTTGAACTACTACATTCAGATTCTTAACTCATAATTTACTCTTAACTTCAACTTTTTATAGTAGTTAAAGTTAAATTAAAGTTAAAATCCAGTAGACAAATGAGATCTTATTTTTAAATATCGACGACGGTAATATTAAAAACTTCAAATTTACGAGAATTACATCTGAAATAAATAGACAGTATTTATTTTAATGAAAAATTATTAATAATAAATATGAAAATAATGTATTTAAATATTAAAATTAGAAGACGCGAGCGTTTTTAACTTTTTAAACCGTAACTGGGAGCATCGATCGAAGAAGTAGGTGGAAGGAGAGACGCGGCGTGGGTGACGGGCCTGACGGCAGCCTTCGGTTAAAAATTTGGTGGCGACCCCGCGCGTCCGACCGCACACCTGTCGCCTCGTCTCCTGCTCTCGCGTTCCACCGCCCCTTCCATTGCTATCTCTGCACATTCTCCTCTTCCTCCCAAATCCACCTCCCCTCTCGCCTGTGCTTATTTCCTCCCTTATCTCCTCCATTCGCTCTGTGCTACCATATAGATCGATCCCCGAGGGAGTTCACCGGCCGGCGACGTCGTATACCTTACATATATACATGTAATTGAGAGAGAAAGAGAGGTTGTTTATATGTACTAAGATCGATCAAAGAACATATATATATCTATATATATATAGAGAGAGAGAGAGAGAGGAGATCGAAGATCGAAATTTAAGGTTTGTAAGGTTGGGCATTGGTGGGTTTAGGATGAATTACTCGCATGCGAACGAGCACGGCGAAGGGTTCGCCGAAGGAGGAGGAGGCGGCGGCGACGAGAACCGCCTCAGCAGCTGCTCGAATTTCTACTCCGCCATGGGGGACCCGTCTCCGCACAACGACTTCTCGCCGTCCCCGTGGAACCAATCGCCGTTGACCAAGTCACCGTGGTCACTCCACGGCGTGACGCCGACCAACCTCTTCCCCGAGGACGCCGCCATATTGGCCGCGCCCACCGAGTTCGTGGGCTCGCTTGTCCGGGAGGAGGGACACATCTACTCGCTGGCGGCGTCCGGGGATTTGCTGTACACCGGCTCCGACAGCAAGAACATAAGGGTTTGGAAGGAGCAGAAGGAGTTCTCGGCCTTCAAGTCGAACAGCGGCCTCGTGAAGGCCATCGTCATCTCCGGGGACAAGATATTCACCGGCCACCAGGACGGCAAGATCCGGGTGTGGAAGAGCTCTAGTAAGAAACCAGCCGTGCACAAGCGAACAGGTTCGCTTCCCAAGCTCAAGGATTTTCTCAAGGCCTCCTTGAAACCTTGCAATTACGTGGAGGTGCGGCGCAAGCGCAACGCCTTGTGGACCAAGCACTACGATGCCGTGTCCTGCCTCAGCTTGAACCAGGACAATGGCTTGCTCTACTCTGGATCCTGGGACAAGACCTTCAAGGTTTGGCGGATTTCCGACTCCAAGTGCCTAGAGTCCGTCCTCGCCCACGACGACGCCGTCAACTCCGTCGTCATGGCCTCCGACGGCCTCGTCATCACCGGCTCCGCCGACGGCACTGTCAAGGTGTGGCGCCGAGACGACCTCGCCAAGGGCGCCACCAAACACGTGGAGATGCAGACGCTCTTGAAGCAGGAGAGCGCCGTGACGGCCCTGGCGGTGAGCCCCACGTCCTCCGTCTTCTACTCCGGCTCCTCCGACGGACTCGTCAACTTCTGGGAACGCGAGAAGCAGCTATCCCACGGCGGGGTGCTGCGGGGGCACAAGCTGGCCGTCCTGTGCCTGGCGGCGGCGGGCAGGTTGGTGCTGAGCGGGTCCGCCGACAAGACGATCTGCATATGGAGGCGGGAGGCGGGCGCGCACTCGTGCCTGTCGGCACTGAGCGGCCACACCGGCCCCGTCAAATGCTTGGCGGTGGAGAAGGACCCGGAGTCGACGGAGAAGGACGCGAGATGGGTGGTGTACAGCGGCAGCCTTGACAAGTCGGTGAAGGTGTGGAAGGTGTCGGAGCTGGCGCACGATCTGATGCTGCACCACCAGATGCAGTACAGCAGCACTTCCTCCAATTCGTCGGTGATCGTCGTCCCGGACCAATGCCAGCTGACCGACTCCGACCGGCAACCGCAGGGGCAGGGGCGGGGCTTACCACCGTCGTCGCAGATGACGTAAGGCGTGACGGCAACGGTCGTAGACGAGACGAAGAAGCGATTGGTTGGTCACGTGAGGTGCAGCGGCGGTGGCCTGGAGGGAGGAGCCACGGGTCACGTGGATTGGGAGCGTTCAAACGCGGGGGAAACGATGGCTGAGGACCAGATGTTTGTTGTTTTTGGAAAATCCCGTATTTGTACGATATATAAGTAATATATTACCTGTACGAATACATACGATCCTGGAAAATCATTTATGTCCAAAAAATTGGCCCTTCCAAACCTTCATTGCGATCAATTTCAACAATTCAATTTATTAAAAAATATTTTTAAAATTTTAACTATAAAAATTCTGGTAGTCATTATGGTTAAAAATTATCGAACAAAGAAAAAACATCAATTTCATTTTTTTAATCTGACAACGACTCCCTTTTTTTAACATCCTTGACCAATTTTTATATATTATCGTTACTTTATAATTTTTTTATATATAAATTTTTATTTTATAATTTATTATATGCAACTTTAATTATAAAATAACTTCTAACTCTAACTTTCTAATTATTGAAGTTAACTTCTATTATTTTAATTTTTTTTGGCTCTCAACGTTATCATGGGTTAGAGCATGATTTTGTCAAATATATTAGTTTCGCATGATACAAAACATTGAAGTCGGTCTTTTTGTTGTAGTTGTTTTAAAGTTATCAAAAGATTAATTTTAAATGGTTCTAATTTGAAATTATTAGCTCTGATAATGAAATTATCAAAATATCTTTAACTATATTTATCATAATCATTTTATTTATATTACGAATAAAGTCATAACAATACTATTGTAAATAAAGTGATTATAAAATAAATACAAAAAAAATTTCATCAATAAAACTTTGTGGAACTCTTATCTATCTGAATGAAAATCAATTTTTAACAATTATAATATTTAAAATTAAGGTAATATTATTTTATTATTGTAGTAGAAAAATCATAACAATTTTTTATTAATATTACTCTGAAATATATTTAAAATGTAAAAGTTAGACACCGTTCACGTGCAACTCAAATCTACTCTTTAGCTCTCTTTTTTCTTTCATTTTAAGTTTTTAGAAGTATTTTTAACTTTATATTCATATTTTATAATTTATTCATTTTATTATTAAAATTATTTTTTTCTTTTGTTTCATTTTAAAATTATTCTCTTAAAAGTTAGAGAGTGAAAAAAAAGGAGTGATTCCGGGAGTAGATTTATCTTATTTTTTCGTCCACTGCATTTTATTTGTATCTTCTTATTTTTTTAGTGAAATTTTAAAAAATATAAAATTTATTTGTAACATTTTTAAAGTAAGTCAGGAATAACGACATGAATTTTAAGTTTATTTTTTAGATTTTTTATTTATCAATTTCTCCTATAATTTAAGAAACATCAAATAAAAATATGTTAAAATAAAATACGATTTGTATAAAAAAATAAACGTTAAAAATAAAAAATAAGATAATAATTTTTTTATTAATATTTTTATGAAATATATTTAAGGGGGTTTGTATCCATTGGAAATCTATGAAAAGGAAACTCTGAAAATTTTTAAATTGTTAAAATTTTAAAAATCTAAAATATTTTTAATTTTTTTAAAATTAAATATAAATTTTCGTAAGGTGTACAAATTGTCCCATAGATTTTTAATATTTTAAAAATAAAAAATTTCTAGATTTTCCTTTTTATTGATTTCTAAGAAGGGGTTTGTATCATTTTATTTTTAATTTTTTTTTAAAATTTCTTAAATTTTCATAATATGTATAAATGATTTTATAAAATTTTTCATTTCTAGATTTTTAATATTTCAATAATAAAAAAATTCATTTTTTTTCATTTATTTCTAAAAAATACAACATGTACAAACCCTCCTTAAAAGATACAAACTCCTTGAGATGTAAAAGTTAAGAATAAATGTACTGCAAGTCATTATCAGAAAAACTTCTTGATGGACAATGACATCAAATTAAGGTGTAAGGCAGAATCATCTATGGAGGGTGGAAGTGGCAAAAGCCTCAACTTGGTAGGTGAATTGAGGAAGGTTTGGGCTGGAACCATAGGAGGAAGACTGGAAGAGTGGCATGTTTGAACAAAGAGAAGATGGGGTCTGAGTGTTACCATTTCTCAAGAAAATCCCTTAATGGATGGCCAACACTATCCTTGGGCAAATGAGAGCAGAAAATAGGCTAAATGTCAAAAAATATAAATAAAACGAAGTCACTACCTTATTTTGAGGGGGAAAAAAGAATACTTGTAAAGAAAGGGTAACATTTCATAGTAAAGACTAAAAATCTCGATTAAAAGAGTAAGATATGGATATAATAAGGGGGTCTACTGTTCAAAAGACTAGATAAGGAGCTCTAGGTACTGGTGGGGAAGGGATTAAGTACCCCCAGCCAACTCGGATAAGATCTAGCCTCTCAACGGCTTATAAAAGAGTTACTAGTAATAGAAAATCGGAACTCGTCTTCGGTGTTCTAGCTATGGAGGAGGTTGAAAATCGGTGAGATCGACCGAGAGAATAATGAAAAGGGGGAGTGGTTTGTATGTACCCCAGGGTATTATGCTAAATAAATGAGAAAAACACAAAAAGGGTCTCACATCTAGGAATTAATGTTTTGGGGTTCCGATAAATACTTTTAGAATTGTAGGTCTTCGACCGGAGGGGCTGCATGAGGACTCGGGACCGAGTCTGATCTTGGGGCACTTACTTAGGCCACGATGCTCAAGTTGGCATCAAGGGGTGGCACAAAGAGAGAGAAAGAGAAACGTGGAGAAATTCGTCAACCATGGTGAACTTCCACTTGCAAAATAAGAGAGCAAAACAAAACTGTCTGTACGAAGTTAGTCGCATGATCGGACAAGGGTGTGAAAGAAACAAAAATGGCCAAAGAGAAGTGAAACACGTAAAGGTGCCAAGTAGATTAGGTCGGCATAGGGGCGACAATTAGCTTTCTTGCCGGTTGGCCAACCGAAACCTGTATGTCCAAAGATCAGGTTCTATATTTTTTCCGACAATGCGTAGACTCGTGTATCTAAAGTAATACATGGAAAAATAGATAAACAAAACTAGCTCGAAGAAAAGGGTATCTACAATGACTTTAAAAACACAAAACAGCATGCATTGTCGTAAGGTAGGAGCGAAACTTCGCTCAGGCTAAACGTTTGCTTGGTGCAACAAGGAGAACATCCTTACTAAGGGAAACGTTAAAGGTAAATCTCCCTTATCCCGAGTGACATACATGCAGGATAAGAAAGGGAGGGGGGATCTTGGGTGATCCCTGAGAGAAGAAAAGATTTCCTCGGTCAAAGCCATGGGCGACTAGGTAAGACGATATTACTTAAAATAAAAGAGTTGTCTCTCCCTTTCCTGGTGGGAAAGGGGGAGAGGAGGACTAACCTATAGGAAGGTTAGACCGTAGTCCAAGTCGGTGAGCCCTCGTGCATGGACGGTCGATTGTGGACGAAAGTCAGACGAAATGGGTGGTTAACGTCGGGAGTTGGGATGCCTGGACACTTGAGCACAACATCTACTTATCATCGGATGACCGGTCCATTCTTGGACTCTGTCCCTCAATCATAATACTCTTGCAAGGCACATCAGGAGTAGCAAGGGCCGTACTTGTACCACTGGAAAGTGCATTAGTGGTGGCCACTTGAGGTTTGAAAGTTGACCTATTCTTCGAAGGCTAAATTGTAAAGTCCCAAGTTTTATTCCATAGTTGGCCGTAACACTATGACTTTTATCTTATGATTGGCCAAGAGCAAAAAATGGAAGTGCCGTAAAAAAACGTTAATAAAAATGGTACTTCTGTAAAATGGACATCAAAGATGGCGGTGGTTCCATCTAGGAGATGGAATCTTCAACTGGGCAATAATCATTTAATGATTTGTTATATGAGAGACGATACAACGATGTCGACTCGTTGCATGAGAGATGGCTCAACAGAGTAGGTTCGTTGAGTGAGAGACTTGAGGCGGAGGACCAAATGAGACTTCCACCCAGGAGGCCTAGCTTTCGGCTAATATGGCCAGAAAATGGCTCAAACTTTCGGGGTGTCTTGGTTGATACCTGAGAGTATAACACTTAACTTGAATCTAAATCATAAGGGGCTGAATGCTTGACGCAGATTATCTACAATATTTGCTACTTACCCCCAAATATAAGGAGTCAACACCAAGCTTTAGTTGAAAAACGAGAAGGAGCCGGGAATGGGAGAATATATTCTTATTGATTACATAGTGGAACCTATACAGTAATATATACATAAACAACCATCCTCTAGAATCTTCTCAAGAGGAGTAAAGAATGACAACACTACAAAAGTAGATAACAACCAAATATAGAAACGAACAAAAAATAGAAACAACCAAATTAGAAGGATCCAGAATTAGAAAAACCCAAAAATTAAGAGAAGGATTTAAGATCTTCCAATAGCCCCCCTCAAGCTGATACAGGTTCAACTAGTGACAACTTGCGGCAAAAATGATGAAACACTTGTGAGCTCATAGGTTTAGTCAAGATATCAGCAATCTGCTGTTTGGACTTGATGTATTTAACTTTGAAATTGCCTTGGAGAATGTGATTTCTAATGAAATTCATATCTATTTCAAGATGCTTAGTACAAGTATGTTGTATAGGATGTGCTGTCATGTGAATGACAGAGATTTTGTCACACCATAGAATAGGCTGATTGAAGTTAATATTTAGCTCCTGTAATAGCATTCGTATCCACAATAATTCACTAGCAACATCTGAAATTGCTCTAACTTCTGATTCATTGCTAGACTTGGACATGATTCATTGTTTTGTTGACCTCCAATAAATAATGTTGGGCCCCATGAAAACACAATAATCGGAATGTGATTTTCTGTCATCAAGATCTCCACCCAAATCAGTGTCACTGTAGGCTTGAACTCCATGTAATTCCGTTAAATCAGACTTTCTATAGAGGAGACCATGATTCAAGGTACCCTTGAGATACCTGAGAATTCTCTTTGCTGCTTTAAAATGTTCAGTTCAGGGAGCAAATAAAAATTGGCTTAATTTGTTAATAGGATAAACTATATTTGGACGGGTAATACTTAAATATTGTAACGATCCAATGTATTCAACTGGATTTTTTAGAGGGTCACCTGAATTTTTGGAGAATTTCACTCTACTTGACATTGGAGTTCTGTATGACTTAATATCTTCAAAATGAAATTTCTTCAAGATATCCACAATGTATTTAGATTGACTCAAGTGCATGCCCTATTCTATTTTAAAAAATATAAAATTTATTTGTAACATTTTTAAAGTAGGATTTTAAGTTTATTTCTTTGTTTTTTTTAATCAATTTCTCGTATAATTTACGAAACATCAAATAAAAATATGTTAAAATAAAATACGACTTGTATAAAAAAACGTTAAAAATAAAAAATAAGATAATAATTTTTTTATTAAATATATTTAAGAGGGTTTGTATCCATTGGAAATCGAGGGAAAGGAAAATTTGAAAAAAATTTAATTGTAAAAATTTTAAAAATTAAATATAATTTTTTAAAATTTTCATAAGGTGAAAAAATTGTCCAATAGATTTTTAATATTTTAACAATAAAAAATTTCTAAATTTTCCTTTTTATCAATTTCTAGGAGGAGGTCTGTGTCATCTGGAAATCAATGAAAATAAAAATTTAGAAACTTTTTTATTATTAAAATATTAATAAATTAAATATAAATTTTCATAAGGTGTATAAATGATTCTATAAAAAATTTTATTTCTAGATTTTTAATATTTTAATAATAAAAAAATTTATTTTTATCATTTATTTCTACAAAATACAACTGTACAAACCCTCGTTAAAAGATACAAATCCCCTGAGATGTAAAAGTTAGGAATAAATGCATCTGCGAGCCATTATCAAAAAAACCTCTAGATGGACGACAACGACGAGGTCAAATTAAGACGTGCGGAATTGGCGAAAGCCTCAACCTGGTAAGTGAATCAAGGGAGGTTTGGGCTGGAACCATGGGAGGAAGACGGGAAGAGTGGCGTGTATGAACAGAGAGAAGACGGGGTCCGAGCTTTAACTGCTTACTCCTTCGGATCTTTGAGTTTGACGGAAGAAGAAGATGGCGCAGGGTGCCGTATGGAAAGATGGAGACGCACGGATTTCTCCGTTCAAATGCTCGGCACGTTTTCGAAGGAACGATATGTCGGAAGTTAGAAAAATGGAGACGCACGGCTTTCTCCGTTCAAATGCTCAGCACGTTTTCGAAGGAACGATATCTCGGAAGTTAGAAAGATTTTTATTATTATAAATTTATCATCTTAAATTTTAAATTTTATAAATACAATAAAATTAACTTAAAAGTAACATATTTTAAAATTAAAATTAACTTAAAAGTAGAACAGATAATAACATTGTTACACATATCAATTCTATATCATCACTGTTTACTTTACCTAACTATACTTTGAAGTTGTTAATAATTACTTTTAAACAACTTTAACTTAAAATGTCCTAAACTATATATATTTATATATTGTAGTCACTTTATTTTCAAATTTTTAATATTTTAATAATAATAAAAAAATTCATTTATTTTTACAAAATACAATATGTACAAATCCTTCAAAGGTGGCGTGTTTGAACGGAGAGAAGACGGATCCGAGCTTTGACCGTTTACTCATTCAGATCTTTGACTTTGACGGAAGAAGACGGCGTAGGACGCCGCATGGAAGGATGGAGACGCACGACTGTCTGTTCAAATCCTCGACACGTTTTCGAAGGAACGATATCTCGGTAGTTAGAAATATTTTTATTATTATAAATTTATCATCTTAAATTCAAATTTTTATAAATATAATAAAAGTAACTTAAAAGTAATAAATTTTAAAATTAAAATAATTACCACATATTTTAATGATTAAAGTACTTTTTATTGAAATTTATGATGTTAAATTTAAAACTCTACCAACGCAACAATTTTTTTTTTTTTTTTCTAGTTTCAGAATTTTTCGTGGGACGTTAAATCAAGTGAGGTCAAAATTAATTATATACATTATACAAAGTCAGCAACATATATATATATATATATATATATATATCAATATGATTTTAGATACTGTTGAATTTTATGTGAGACGTACCATGCGTGGTTCAGATTATATGTTTGTAGATTAAATCCAAACAATACGATAGATTACAGATTACGATGATGTAACCTGACACGGCATATTTTATTCAAAATGTTGGTTTTCATAATTTTAGATCAAGATCGATATGATAAGGAACTTTACGTGTAAAGTCTACGTGGTAGTTGAGTTAAGAGGTTTCTTAGAATGGTATAATTTTCGAAGTAAATTTTTTTTTTTAGTTTTTTGATAAAATGATAAAAAATTTACTATTATTATATTATTTATTTTAAAAAATATTTTTTATACAATAAAAATACCTATAAATCTAATTTTCAAATGAAACCTATATATTTACTATTAAAATCTTTACTATTATCAATAATAAGTACAAATATGTCTTCTTCGATATTTAATTAAAATAATCATACATGCGTTCGTAATTAACCAATGACATAAACAAATAACACAAAAAAGACATGCATATAAATTATCCAAATCTAACATTCTTTATTTTAGAAATTTCTGACTTTCTGTTACCATTCCACTTACTACATTAAAAATCGCGAAACTTAATAATAACAATCAGAACTTAGGAAAATCTATCGTGAAAAAATTGAATGATAAGAGCCTTCAAGATTAAAAATCTCGTTCACCAAACCCGTTCGGTCTCGCTTTTACCGTAATTTTGGTCGTGACGGTGGAATAAACGTAACACCAACAAATAACGCCAATTAACGCCAACGAACGACCTTGCCGAGAGCAATTTTAAATAGACGATGATCAAATTCTTTAGACGATCGAGACAAAAGTACTTGTGTAATGTAGTTTACATCTATTACGTTATTTTTACGCGATTTGACTATTTCAACAACCACCTCTATAAAACCACTCGACGCCACCAGTTCATCTCCGCAGAACACAACCAGCTCGAGCGGAGAACGAGCAACGAAGATGTCGCCTTCCGTCCTCCCGCTGATAGGAATCCCCGGCAGCTACGGCAACTTGTTCACTGCAGTCAAGGATCGGCTGGACTTCTACTACAACGGCGACGGCAGCGACGGCTTCTTCAGAGCAAAGATGGACAAGTACAACTCCACCGTATTACGTTCCAACATGCCGCCGGGTCCGTTCATGGCCAAGAACCCGCAAGTGATCGTCCTTCTGGACGCCAAGAGTTTCCCAGTGCTCTTCGACGTGTCCAAGGTGGAGAAGAAGGACGTCTTCACCGGCACGTACATGCCCTCCACCAGCCTCACCGGCGGCTACCGTGTCTGCGCCTACCTCGACCCTTCCGAACCCAATCACGAAAAGGTGAAACAGATGCTCTTCAAGCTCTTGGCTTCACGGAAGGACTCCGTCATTCCGGCTTTTCGCTCCGCCTACTCCGCTCTGTTCGACCAAATGGAGGTGCAGGTTGCCGAGTCCAAGAGCTCCGACTTCAATGCCCTTAACGACAACTACGCTTTCGATTTCGTGGGCAACGCTTATTTCGGCGTTGCGCCGTCGTCCACGGAGCTGGGTAGCACCGGCCCCGAAAAGGCCAGCAAATGGCTCTTGTTCCAGCTGCACCCTTTGGTGACCCTCGGACTACCCAAATTCATCGAGGATCTGCTGCTTCACACCTTCGCCTTCCCTCCTTTCCTCGTCGGCTCCGACTACAACGACCTCTACAAGTACTTCTCCAAGGCCTCCCGGGATATTCTAGAAACCGCCGTCAAACTGGGTCTGTCGAAGGAGGAGGCAATTCACAACATCCTATTCGCCACCTGCTTCAACACGTATGGCGGCGTCAAGGTCATGATCCCCGGCATCCTCCGGTTCTTGGCCGAAGCCGACGAGCGATTCCTCGCGTCACTGGCACGGGAGATCCGCGACGGAGTCAAGAGTGAGGGTGGTAAGGTCACCTTGGCACTGCTGGAGAGGCTGAGTTTGACCAAGTCCGTCGTGTACGAGGCCTTGCGAATGGACCCGCCGGTGAAGTTCCAGTACGGGAAGGCGAAGGTGGACATGGAGATAGAGAGCCACGACGCGAGGTTCAAGGTGAAGAAGGGGGAGATGTTGTTCGGGTACCAGCCGTTTGCGACGAGAGACGGGAAGGTGTTCGAGGACGGGGAGCAGTTCGTCGGAGACAGGTTCGTCGGGGAAGAAGGGCAGAAGCTGCTCAAGTACGTGCTGTGGTCCAACGGGCCGGAGACGGAGAGCCCCACGGTGGCGAACAAGCAGTGCCCCGGGAAGGACTTGGTGGTGCTTATGGGAAGGCTGCTGCTGGTGGAGTTCTTCCTCAGGTACGACAAATTCACGGCGGACGTCGGCACCATTCTACTCGGTGCTCAGGTCACCGTCACCTCGTTGACCAAGGCGACGATGTAACGATTTATTTATCTTTAAAATTTCCAGAGTTCAATCACTTTATGTTCACCAGAATAAATATAAATTAAATATTATCGGAATTATCATTAAAATTATCATTTGAAGAAAGGACCCGGGAGAACAGAGTCTTGCATGGGTGGAAAAGAGGGCACAGGAAATATCACAGTTACCGATAAGATGTGATATCTTAGCGTTCGAGGCATTTCCTAAAGCAAGAGATTTTAACTTTGTTTTGTTTTTTACGATGATATTTATATTTTTTAATTTATTATTATTATTATTAAAATTACTTCTTCTTTTTTAATCTTAAAATTATTTTCCTAAAAATTATTATTTTTACTTTCAAAGTGCGGAAGTTAAAAAATATAAGTAGATAACACGAAGATATTTTAAATATAGTATTTAAAAATAACGTGATTACGCAAGATCCATATAAACCAAAGAAAAGTAAAAATAATGCAAAAAAAAACAATTAGGGAAAGATTGTTGAGCTTAAGGAAATTTGGAGGGCCAAATATTTATAAGAGAGTAAGGAAAAAAAAAAAGAATGTTGCAAAGGTTGCAAGCAAAGTTACACTTTAACGAGGTGATGCATGATTTTTATTGCTATGTTATTGATTATATATAATTATTATAGTAAAATTAGATAAATAAAAAATAATAATTATGTTATATCAAAAATTATATCATAATTAAAATAAAAAAAAAGTTACCTTACTCAACTTCACTCGCCCGAGTAACAATAATGATTAGCAGTCAAATAATCAAAGAAAATGTGATGAATATTTAAATTTTTTAAAATGTTCATAAAATGCACAAACGACATCAAAAAAACTAGTTTCTTATTTATCCTTTTTCTTTTTTTTTTATTTTTAAAATTTATTTTTCTCGCATTTCCAATAAACAAACCGACCCAAAAGGCCAGTCAGAGTATATTTGAAAATTGCAAAATTGAGAGATCGATGATAGGAGAAATATTTTTTGCTAGTTTCCAAACTGGATTGCAATTAATCAAAGAAACTTAAGAAAAACATTGTAACCAAGACCAGAGAGAAATGTAAATTGAATTATATGAGACCATAGCAGGCGAAGATGAATTAATGTCAAGTAATTTCCACACTAGCTTGTCTTTGAGAATAGTAGAAAAAGTTTTAAGATTATTTTGTTAGGTCGACATACAAGGAGGTCAGATTTATATGATTAGAAAATTAATGAAAAGAAAAATTTAAATTTTTATTATTATTAAAATATTGAAAATCTAAAAATAAAAAATTTTATTGAATCATTTGTATACCTTATAAAAATTTATATTTAATTTAAAAAAATTTAAATATTTTAGGTTCGTAACTTTTCAATAATAAAAAAAATTTAAAATACACAAACCTCCGTAATATCCCAGCCAGCAAGATGAATTTTATTGTGACGGTTGAAAGAGTCATTTCAAAGGAATATTTTTTAAATTTTTATCAAGAATTGAAAGCACGGAGAAGGTAATAATTAAAAGGAAATAAGTCAATCTATCATTCCGACTTATTTCCTTTTGCTTCTGTACCACACGTAGAAGGAAGGGAAAAGGGGGGAGGATCCAGGAAGGAGGATGGCTGTGGATAGCGGTGGAAGCTTCAACCTTCACGCAGGTATGTGTGCCTGTCAATCTATCATAGTTGTGCTGCCATGATCAAGAAGAACGAAAGGATAGATGAGGAGTTTGTATAGAAACTGGATTTTTTTTCTAAAAGATCTAAGTTGGTTGAAGAGGGTAAGGTGGTGGGAGGTGGATGGCTGCCTTCCTCCACAAGAACAAAGAAACGAGAAATGGGAGTGGGTTGACGGTATGAGCTGCTATACATAGACCAATCCGTTTGGGCAAGGAAGTGAGCTTCGCGTCCTCCCATTCGGTTGGGTAGTGGAGTGCTTTGTTGAAAAAGAATTTTCAGTAGCTCAACCGCCAGTTAAAGAGTGAAGAAAGAGATGATCTGTGAGAAGCAAAGAAGTCGCTTAAAGTTAATGGCATTTTGAAGATCTGTTAAAAAAACATTAGTGTCGCCGGCAAAGTGGATTTCATTGATGTTTGAACCAGGGATGGAGATACCTTTGATGGCATTGTCGTTGAGGGCAATCTTTTACACAAGCGATCAAAGAAGTGAGAAATGATCAAGAAGAGCAAAGGAGATCAAGGATATCCCTTGACGAACCCCGTTGGAAGATTTAAAATAGCCGAAGTGCTTCCATTGACAAGGAGGGAGATGTTGGTAAATGAGAGACATGATTTAAATCCAAAGAATACATTTAAAGGGTCGGAAATTTTTAAAAAGAAATTTTTAATTTTTTTTTGAATTTTCTTGACTTTGTACATTTTATTGAACTTTCGCTGATTACTGTAAAATTCATGTTTACGATAAAAATTTCATTATAGTTTTTGGTTTTGATCATCATATAGGATTGGCAATGGAACAACAAATCAGTAGATTTGATCAGTAAAAGTTAAAAAAAATTATGTTAAAAAGAAAAGAAAAAAACGTTAGAACAAAACCGTCTATATCAAATTCGTTACAAAAAATAACACGAAAAGAATTCCTTAAAAAAATTCAACCAAAACAATACGTTAATAACACAACGTAAAGAATTTACGAAAAAAGCAGCCAAATAAAACACGTTCACCAAAAATCGTACATATAAAATTCGTTAAAAATAAAATCAAATAAATTACGTTAAAAAATAACACGAAAACACCGCTAAAAAAACCATATCAAATTCGTCAAAGGAAAAATAAAAAAAAACGTTGAAAACCGGTTAACGAAAGGTTTGTTAAAAAAACGAACAAAACACATTAAAAAAAACCGTCACCACACGTTAAAAATCTCTAAAAAAACAATAGTTACAATAAAAAAACCTTAAAAAAAAGGATAATGAAGCATGCCCCTACCAATGGAAGCACGCCCACTGGCCCCGTTCCAAACGGAGACCATATTCACGTGCGTTTGTATTTAATTTTATTTATTATAGAATTAGTTTTAATAATTATGAAAATTTAAAATTAAAAGTTGTAAAATAAGTAATATTAAATTTATATAATAAATTATGTGATAATATGTTATATATAAAAATTTATACCTTAATAATAAGGGTTTAATGGTTCTGTAGGTGCCTACAGAAGTAAGTTATGTAGGTACTCGTTAGATGAAAGATTAATGGCTGTTTGATGAAGAGAGAGTGTTCGTAAAAAAATCCTTCCGCCGAAATCACCTGCGTAAAAGCAGTTCATTTATTTTAACAAAAAAAAACAACGATTCATTTTTTTAAATAATTCGATTTTACTTAAAAAATATTTTGATTAAATATTTAAAAACACTCCCTTTTCGATAAATTATTTTCCATGTGTCATTTGAAAAGGGAGTGTTTTTAAATATTTAATCAAAATAATTTTTAAGTAAAATCGAATTATTTTAAAAAAAATTCACCCTAATATTTAAGTTAAAAAAAATCCACCTTGAATTATTTTTGTTAAACACTACATAATTAAAATCAAATTATTTTTAAAAAATCTACAAACTTCTTTCAAATTTAATCACCGTATTC